>JAPWLS010001533.1:0-52489 GCA_028551675.1 Tineola bisselliella | reverse complement strand
ATGTGCAATAATAAAGCAGATTTAAATTCGTATATGACAACGCTATTTGACAAGGAACAGGAAGTGAAGGAAGCAATGACTTAACAAATGTCAAACCTAAAATCATAAATAAATATTCTTAATTAGCTGAGGCGAGGATTTCTTAACGTGTGAATTAAATATTTATAATTTCTTATGGGGCTGTTGCCCGAATACTCAACATTCTTTAATAGACATCTGAAGCCATTAATACAAGAAGAAGAATTAGTTGAGGCGACGGGGTGTTACAGTAATTGAGGGTGTCCCTCGTTCTCGTATTTTTACATGCTCGCTATTTCTGTTATATTATTACATCTGTAGCGGATATTGTTATATTATGTTATTATAATATTTATTTTCATAAGAAAAGACGTTCTTTCATTTTAGTGATATATTTTCATAATTGACATTTTTGACATAACTTTTTTACAATTCTTTTTTCGTGTAATGTACTCTACACATCTATTTCTGTTTTGTGCAAAGCAAAATACAGTCGTGTTTAATCTGCTACATTTGGAAAAAATCATGATTTCAGATAAATTTCAACCATGTCACTGGCATTCATCAGTCTGGTTGTATGAAGTGCAATGTTCCTCCCAAAGACCGAGATGACGAAGAAGATGCTCTAATCCAGCAATAATATAGCAATTCCTACGTAAGCCTACTCATAAAAATAAAAAACTAATATCTCTTAATGGAACTAGAACAAAACAAACATGTACGGAGAAAGTTATAACAACTAACTAAAACGACGGGTCTTTCTGATGACTCGTTGAACCAATGCAACAAGTTTTCATGTAGCACGATTAGTAAAGCAAACGCAGTAGCAATTGATGAGAGATTTACGTTTGTGAATACCCCGAAGCGATATCAGCAATCACCAGTTGCTGAAGACTATATGTAGGGCCCTCTGTCATGTTCTATAGAAGGCTTCTTGTAACGTATACCGTACATATACCATATACCTTTGCACCTTAATAATTATGACTAAGGTTATTTAAACAAAAATATACCATATACAAAATGTTCAGGCGTTACGGCTTTTGCGATTTATTTTTCTCTTGAGAGTGGGTGGGAGAGAGATGGAACTGTAAGCTTATCTCGGTTGTTTTCTTAATTCTATTTCTGTCTATATTATTTTATGCGTGTTTTACCCGAAATGAAAAGGGGTTCATGTTAGATACGTCACCAAAGATATGAATTCTGGTGTTATCCAGTTCAAGCTACTCAGGTTTTTATTTAAAATAAGTATGAAAGTGTAACATTGATTATTAGTAACTGATCTTCATTTAAACCTTATCCCACGGCTGAGATCAATTATTATTATTTTGTTTTAATAATGTAGAGTTATCAGCTTATTTCAGTGTAATTTTTATTTATATATGTACATTTTATTTACATTTATTTTTCCTTTAATGTTTTTTTTCTCTAATAATTTAGTTACATAATAGTAATTTTGTAAAATATACTTCTTTTCGATGGTTTCTTATAAATGCGTCTAACAGAACGTAATGACCCTAAGATGATAGTAGACAGTTGCAGTGAATTATTATTATTGGTCAAAAATTACAACAACAATTTTGCAAGCGTGTGATTGGTTTATTTTGTTTCGTACGGCAGAGTGACATTCGAATTTTGAACTCTACTCAGTGAATCTATGCTATTTCTGATTGCGGGACTAAGAGTCCTGCGCAAAAATGGGTCCCAAGAACAAAAAGTTTGAGTACCACTATAACTCTAAATGCAAAGACAGAGCATACTATAATTGTTTTCTGTTTTAGTGCAAGATTGTTATCGAATTCTGAATATACTGCTTTTAACATGTTTGCACTTGCTAATGGTAATATACGGGGTTATTACGTATACAAAAATGTAATTACCGTTGAAATATTTTACTTTTTAAATACAATATCATAAAATAATACAAGAGTTCTACACATGCAAGATAGGGGAAGTATGACCTTCAATAAGATTTGTGTGTTCAAATCATACGTATAAGTAGTGGACAATCTTCAAATGGATACAGATTGGACTCGAAGAAACAAATATTAGAAAGGGATAACTGCATTATTATCGTGTCGCCTGCGTTCAATCGTCGAAGTTGAGGGATGTGTGAAAGGGATGCAGATATATTCTTTGTCGTTCACTTCATCGCGAACGCTTCTCTTTGTATCGTTTATATACCTACAAAACTGTATCCATTTGAAAACCGCTGTGTGTAGTTATTGAAATGACTGCGAAATAAAACAAAAACAAATGAGAAACAATCAGTTTAATATTATTACGAAAACTTGTTAACAAAAGTTTAGAAATATAATAGTATAATATAACTTTAATCAGTTCTTTGAGAAAACATTTTAAAAAATAAACACATCCCTAACTTATTTATCTTACAATTAACAAAAATTTGACCTAAAATTTTAATATACTAAAATGTATTATTGTAATATCACATTAATCAGTTCTTTGAGAAAACATTTTAAAACATTTTTTTTTATTTAACAATTATCTAACAATTAACTTAAGCAATAAAAAAAACCTCGATCCAAAAATTTTAAACAAAAAATAGTTAAAACTATATAAAAAATCAACTGATATATGACTTCCTAAAACGTTAATGATGTCGCTGCCGTCGTTGGAGCATCTGAAATTATATATCATATTTTATTTCCCCATACGACTCACTCAACTGACATATGCGATGCACTCATGGGCGTAGCCAAGGTGGGGCAGGGTGGGGCAGTTGCCCCACCCTGGCTCTAACCTATAAGGTACCTAATCAAACCTAAAAAACTTAATTATCTAGGTACTAAATACAATACTTAATATCCGTAAGAAATATTCAGCCGACACAAAAAAAATATGATATAGTTTGATGGTTACATATTATTTTAGACTGCTGCCCCACCCTGAGCCCATGGCTGGCTACGCCCATGGATGCACTCGTTCAAAGTAATGAGAAATAACGTACCTATGGATATATTTATGCAAAGGAATAATCAAAGTCTCTCAAACTGCCCTGGAAACTGTAAACAAACACAAATATTACTATTATATTTTCGCCTATCACACATGAATCTTAAATGCACAAAATGATACATACTCATTCAGACGGAGAATCTGGAATTGGGCTGAAACAAGCATATAAGTTAAATAAATAAATAAATAAAAATATATTAATATAATCAATAATCGGATCCGGGGTCAATCCGTGATCAAACCCGGACCGACTATTCAACATGAAACATAAATAAAATGATACATACCTAACTGGGAGTACCGCAGAAGAGTCATCAAGGAAAGCGCTGAAACAAACATGTAAGTAACATAAATAACTGAATAAAAGTATATGTATATAATGTACGTAACATCTGATGCATGTCGATGCAAGATTCAAATAATCCTCCCTACTATATAAATGTGAATGTGAGTTTGTTTGTTACGTTTTCACGCAAGATTACCACATATTTTTGGAGGTACTAGAAGTAGTATAGGATACTTTTTATTTGTTACAATAGTTTCCAATTGACTATAGTTTTACCCGACAAAAATACTTATAATATAGTCTACAAAAATATCCTAGATTAATACTCTGCATGTTATCTTTTTAAATTGTTAGAATTAAAATTATTTATTTTTGTTACATTTCAATAAAGAGAGAGAGGCATATTTTAAGATTTGAAACATCATTGTATGTAGTAATTTTTAAAAATTGATAATCCCTGCCAGGAAATAAAGCTTGCTTCAGGAAATAAACTATTTTTTCCAATATTACACGTTAACATTAGGATCTAATAATACCCATAACCCACGACACTACCATAAACATCACCGAAAATATTCAACAGTCCTATATATCTACTTATAAAAGCTTCGCTATTTACTTTAGTTTAGTTTCGTAGTCACGATAAGTAAGAAGTCACTAGTGACTGGCTAACCCACATCGACACCCTTTCTATTGTCTTTCACAATATATTTAAACAAATAATGCATATTTGGAACCCACTTGGAAAGATCTTTGCAGGCCTCCAAGACGAGTTTCTCGTTTGTCGCGTCCCTGAATAGCGGTGTGACTTTAGTAAAACGTGGCCTATTCGATAAATTTGGTAGTAATTTGTAAGATCTACATAGGTATAATAATATGTCCGTGAGGTTTGTCCAAGTGAATGACATAAAGTTAGTGAACTTGAAGAACTTCCTTCCTTCTTTCATATTATACTTTTGTAGGCAGGTTTTGTAAACAGCGTGTTAGAAGTAAAGTCATATACGTACATTTCCATCGGTTCGCAAGAAGGCGGCGCCGAATTTTGTCCCTCAACATGGCTGGTAGATGGTGTGCTGAAACAGAACATAGAGACTAAGAATAAACTGGACTGTGCGTACAAATGTAAATTAGAAATGTAACAGAAAAGTGGCAGCAAATCTTGTTTCAAGAGTCTGTTTTCTAATAGGTTTATTATCATATGAAGATATGTTAAACAGTCACTCCATATATATAGAGTATTCGCTATTTGCAATCTAATAAATGTTTCGTAGTCATTGTAAGCTCAGAAATCAGTAGTGACTGTCTAAGACATACCGACACCATTTCTGACATCTTTTATAATATATTTAAATCAATGATGCATACTTGGGCAATACGTCAATGCCGAGATCTTCGCAGGTCTCCAAGATGAGTCTCTCGTATGTCGCAGCCCTGAATAACAAATTGTTAATAACTGGTGAAAATTATATGCACTAACCATTTTAGTTCTCTAAAGCATGCTTATAATTGCATTTCCGACTTTAGTTACACGTGACCTAGTCCATTTGACAAATTTGGTGATAATGCATAAGGTCTACATATAATAATATGCCTGTGTGGTTAGCCCGAGTGAATCATATGTAGATAGTGAACTTGAAGAGCATCTTTCCTACGCTCATATTATACTTTTGTAGGCAGGATCTTAAACATCGAGGTTTAAGAGGAGCCGGGTTCGATTTTTTGTTTTTAACGTGGCTGGTTAATGTTATTAAGAAAAAGAACATAAAAACTAAGAATAGACTTGACTGTATGTACAAATGTAAACTAGAAATCTAGTGGCAAAGTGGCTCCATGTCTTGTTTTATCCGAAGAAAGTTCACAGTCGTCAGTCGACACAAAAAAATTAACCGCGGTAAAAAGTAACCGTTAACTGGGACTAACTGGGTATAGTTTGCTGGTTACATATTATTTTAGACTGCTGCCCCACCCTGAGCCCATGGCTGGCTACCCCCATGTATGAAGATATGTTAAAGAGTCACCCTATACAGTATGACCCGTAAGTAGTGAATCAAACGAAAACTGGAAACATGTTTTATTAATAATATTGGTTGGAAAATTCAGATAAAAATTTTCTTCATAAAACCAAATAACGTCTTTACCTCTTAACGCAAAAATAATTCAGTGAAATATACAACTTTATTAAATATATATAAAATATACACCCAATAGAAATATTTTTGGAAAAGTAAATCCTACATATTGCCCATTATTTTTTAAAATATTAGTTAGATATGTTTTTTTATATACGTTTTATTTAATAGGACTTGACCCCTTCTGTCTCCAATTCTCGTTTGATTCAATATTTATGGGACAGCATTTATGTACAATAACAAATTCACTAATCCATTTTTATAAATATTTCGTAATCACTTTAAGCACAGAAATCACTAGTGAATGTCTAAGTCATATCGACACCCTATCAGGCGTCTTTTTTCATAATATATTTAAATCAATGATGCAAACCCGGATCTGGAACCACTGCAAAGTTCTTTGTAGGCCTCCGAAACGAGTCTTTCGTATGCAGTGTCCCTGAAAAACAAATTGTAAATGATAGGTGAAAACAAAATTCAATCCTAATATACCAAACAAACAATATATGTATATTAAACTTCCACCCTATATATAAAAGCTTCGTAAATGTTTCGTAGTCACTCTAAACACAAATATCACTAATGGCTGTCTAAGCCATATCGACACCTTTCCTAGCGTATATTCGTAATATATTCAAATCAATGATGCATACCTGAACTCAAATTGACGGAAGCAATCTTCATCAGCCTCCGAAACGATACTCACGGTTGTCTTGCCCCTGAATTATAAAGTATTTATAACTGATGAAAACAAAATTCAATCCTAATATGATTATAATTGGGACAAAGGAAATAAACATTAATTACTACCTATTGAGGGGGGGGGGGGGGGGGGGGGGGGCTTTTAACACTACGCATTTATTTCGAAACGTTTTAACCCAACCAGTGATGGTAGAATGAGGACTACATAAAAACAGGTTTGAACACGAATACACTATAGATAGATACAATTTACTTACGCTAAATCTTTTACAGGTGCATTTGAATCAGCCATATTTACTACAGGAATCTGAAACAATTGGGAAACATAACATAATTACTAGAATATCTAACCATTATTTAAAACAACGCTTTCATAAAGACAATATGTTAGTGTGGTTATACAAAAATTTTCTTTAAACCCGTTATAAGGCAAAAAGCATAAGAGCACATGAAGCATAAGAGGATCATACAAAATATTATAGAGACATGTAAGATGAAAAGACCTGCAAATTGATCACTGTATTGAGGGAAGTCATCATATTCATTCATTATATCCTTCCCCCCGAAGTTTTGGTGTGTTATTGAGCACTAGCATTGGCACAAAATCAACAAAATTACAAAAGCCAGATAGTATTATAGTTAAGACAAATGAAGAGAAGACGTTCTGATGTTGTTCGAATCAACTCGGTTAAAATTCAGGAAATTCAAACCTAGAAACCACTTTACATTATTAGTAAATTGTCGAATAACCAGATTTTTTTATGATGTTGGTAGCCCTGATTAATTTGACAACAAAAACTCGCGCACCCCGCAATGTTGTCTGATAGTCGAGTCGAGGTCATTCGTATTATTGTATTAAAAATTGTTGAGTTGTTTATTATTTTAAAAAGCAGTTACAAAGTTTTGACTCTTCTAAAAATATAAAAAGCTAAAGTTGAAGACCATCTGTGTACTGAATGTGCGCATAGCTCTAATGTAAGGCAGATCTGTCAATAACAAGACTGTATTTTAGTTTTTGAAGTGTAACCTAACAACATAACTAAATATATTAACAAAAGAACAAGATCATAATTATAAGTGTTTTTGAATGACTGCTCACTTTAAAGTGGTTATTGGTAGTTAACAGTTTGTGTAAATTATATGGTTTATTTCGTGACTGTAGAGTTGTTCCACAAAACACTTATTTTGATGAGTTGATAGTCAGTACAAGAAAAAGCTAAGGGTTCGGGTCATTAAAATAATTGATTTTGCCTCGAAAAATTCTTTAGATGTGCATATTATATGCATCAGATTAAAATAAGACCGAGTGCACTGAATATCTGTGTTTTCTATTTCAGGGATCGAGCCTGAGTTTAAATGATGAAGATTTGTGTTTGGGAATTAAGTTTGGTTGCCAGTCCCTCTCTACTTCTATAAGGTAAAGTTTTCAAGAAATTGTCTAAATTCAATAACACATCAAAACAACAAATGAATATTTATAAATTGATTTCAGAATTATTTGAAAGTACATGAGCTTGCCCTTGAGGAAGAAAAATGGGGTACTAGGTAAAATAGGCCCTGATACTAGAATAGTAGCATAAAGAATTAATTATTTGAAACTTTACCGTCAACAGTGTTTTATAGTGTTTCTGTCTGGTATTTATTATTGAGTCCACCTCTGTGTTTGTCTTTACATGCATTACAACATCTATTATAATATAATATTGTTTACGAGTGTCAGCGGAACAGACAACGTTAACCACTTACTGCACACTGTATCTTTATTATTTGTTTAAATGTGTGTGCTAAAACAATTAGCCCTGCTAATATAATATTGTAATAATATGTTAACACTGTCTAGCTTTCAATTTGTCTAATCAAAGTATACGGATTGATTGAATGTCGATACTAAATAAAGAACAAAACACAGAAGAGCTTTATGAAGTAAGTGAATAATACAAAATGAATTAACATTTGAACTACACAAGTAGTGGGCTAATGGCCATTAAGAAAAGTTTTCAAAATGTAAAACTAAATTTCATCTTTCTCGGAGAATTGTTTACATAGTTTTAAGTGAAACAATAACTCACTACATTGGACTGTTGACAACGGTGTGGTATTGAATGTGTGTGTAGAGGTTTGTCAAGGAGTGTATTATGTTATTTACATGAAGGAAGCATAATTTGATTCTTAAATGCAGGATCAACGATCATTGGACAAGTAAACGAATCCTGTTAGATACAGATTCAACTTATAAGAATTTTCACTTTGGAAATGTATTCATACAACAGTATTATTGTTATTATTACATTTAAGCACTATATTTACACTCCCAGATAGTCATAAGCTCTAAATATATATGCTAAAATGAAAGTAGGTTATAAAAACGGATTCAAATAAAACTATTCATATAAATGCGCTTCCCGTGATTTTTCTACTAATCTGATGGCCTTTGTGGCGAGATGGTTAACAAGCCTGTCTATTACGAGGTGGTCTTGGGTGCGCTTTCGGTTTACATTTTGTAAATTGGACATTATTTCAAAAAAATTGAAAAACTTCATGTCGTTATAACAGCAATAATAATAAATATAAACATTAAAAACACGTAATATTTGTTAAAATACTTTCCCTAGAAGTGAATAATCATGCACATCGTTCACGAAATAACGTATTTTTATATATTTAAAGTTTATTTCAACTGAAAACTTTTTTACGGATCACCGTCAATAACGTAATATTAGTAATTTATGGTTAATTTCATGATTTATCTAGTTGTTATTTGATCTTATTATTGAATATCATTAAAACTATTGGATTATTGTGTAATACTTACAATTTTTAGCGAAATAAACGCAGATCTTAATAAACTTCTTACAAATTTGAAGAGCCGACGCTTTCAGTAACTTGCGTGAAAAGAAAGTGTTGTCATGAATTAAGAATTAATTAAATCAAAATTAGAAATGTTGCCGAGTAAATAATTAAAAATAAGTGATTGCGATGTTAAATTGTTTATATTATTATTATTAATAAATGTTTGTTTACGTAGTAATTTAGTAATTTTTAATTAAAACTAGTTTATATTTATATCTGAACCTTTAAAAAAATAATTAGTAGATTTATTTTTAAATTGAATATATAATAAATAAAAATAAGCCGAAAAGTAGCTTTTATTCCTTTTATTTAGCATTTATAATAACATGGGGTTTTAAAGACTGATGTGCAAAATAATAAAGCAGATTCAAATTAATATATTACAACGCTATTTGATAAGGAAGAGGAAGTGAAGGAAGCAATGACTTAACAAATGTCAAACCTAAAATCATAAATAAATATTCTTAATTAACTAAGGCGATCACTTATTAGCTGAGGGGTGTTATGGTATTTAAGGGTGTGCCTCGTTCTCGAATTTTTACACAATAAGTCTTGTATGTGTAATAAGCGTATTGTTTTTATGAATATGCAGATAAAAATAGAAGTGCATTACGGGTGCGTGGGTCATTGAATAAAAACGTTTTGTTGTTGCATTTATTTATTGTTGTTATAGTAATATTGTTCTCATTGAGGAAGGTCGAGAAAGAACAAATCAATAAATACTTTCTTCGATAATTTGTAGTTTAATTTATTTACCTATAACATACACTTTTCTTAAATTAAATTGATACAGCGGATGGTCCAATACGCTTTCAATTAGTAGCCCGTAGTACTGTGTGCATTCTACACACTCACAAGCTAACCTAAGACTTCTATCATACATTTTTTTACAAGTTATGTTTTGTGATTTATCTTTGTATGAGAAGTGCATTTGTCGAAGTAGAATCGAATTGTAACCAGCTTAATCGCTCACAGAACACACGCTCATTGTGTTCATTTCAATGTTTAAATCATATTAAATGCCGACTGTGAGAGGCCCGAGGAGAGATCGTATGTACACATTTGTTGAACTTCGTCTGTCCACTGTGTTGAACCTAGGAATTGTGTTGTCTTTACATTATGGTTACTAAGTACAATGTATATGCGTCGACTTTTCTGCACCTTACACTTTTTCTATCACTTAAAAATTAGGTAATAAATGTTAGATTCGTAATCTACTTTAAACATAAAAGTACCAAACGAAACTCTAATTCAAACATTTCTACACGATATTCGTGAAATTGCTTCAACGCCAAGGCACAAGAGATGCATGAAGTTATATTGAAATATTTAAAATAATTAAAGATTAACGCTTTTCTTTCTGATTGACCACAGCTCGTGTCAAGGATGAAACACATATAATGTCAGTACAGGGTTCACGACAATTTTACAACGCCCAGGTCCTAAACAAATACCTACTTACCTAAAATAATATCATATAATAATATATCAATTATTTTTTATAAATACATCATTAATAAATGTTTATTTCGACCGAGAGTGGAACTCATGACTACATTCCGCCTGATGTTTGGCTAGAAACCACCACAGCAGCCTGCTTCAAATAAAGGCAGTAGATAACTTATTTTTACGAGTAGTAGATATTTTTATTAATAAGGCGTTTCGATAGCAGTAGCGCACAATAGAAACCCTTGTCTGTTATGCAAAAATACATGGATGAGAACTTTTCTAGCTTATTTTTAAAGGTCTGTTAGTTATTAGAGAAAACGAACTACCTTTATTTTCGTAAAAGAGAACAGTTAAAAGGAAAGGGCTGAATTACTGAAGGGATTATAAAGAATTAAATAGACAACGTTTTTAAGCAAATGAATAATGGTACTGACTCGCCCTTAAGCTAAGAGCTTGGATACTTCTGATTTAGACTATTCTTTATACATATGAGTTATTTCACTTTAGCTTGTTCAGTTATCTATGCATTAGGAAATCAACTTAGATTAGTCTAGTTCTTTATTTTTCTATGTATTTAAATAGGTTTAGATAGGTATTATATACTGCAGCCTTAAAGTAAAACGATGAATGTGGTGTAGAAAGAGGTTTTACAAGAATAACAGCATCTATTTTTTTCTAATTGGTGCCTTAAAAATTTTGTTTTGTGCGATAGGCATTTCTGTTGACTGAAATATGAAAAATCAGTAAACTTCATAGTACTTTTTATTTTCATTACTACGCGAACGAAGTCGCTAGCAACAGCTAGTAGGGACATAATTTTATATACCTATACTTTTTTGAATTTGCGCGATTAAAACTCGTAATTAAGTAAGCTGAACGTGTTTAAAACATGATATATTTATCTTGACGTTTCGATTATGTAACTAAATGTTAATTATGATTTAATAGTATGCCAGGTATTGAGAGAATTATTCATGTAACAAGTATTATAGATAACATATCCTACTTTTAATAGAGACGAACTGTCTACCGATGCATCAAGAGGCATGAAGAAGAGCACAACATTGACAATCGTTCTTCTTTTCCTCATCCGCGAGCGACAACGGCTGCTCAGAACGAAGATATCATGGCAACCCTTTCTGGGGCAACATTTACACTTACAGCATTTATGAGTGTTGTTCGCAATCGCTCGCATACTGCCAACATTTATTGCCGGCGCCCAGCTCGAATAATTTTAATGACCAGGCTAGGATTAGCCTTGCAATACTTAAATTTTGATTGAGATAATAAAGAAGTCATTTTCTAGATGAAAAATAGTTCAGTTGTGATAAAGATGGTAGAAGAATTTTGCGGAGGAGGAATCTCGAGAGATATGAAGAAATTAATATCCTCCCAGTGAAAGATTTACTTCGTATAAGTTCCATGGAACCGACTGACCTGTGCCAAGTAAGTGGCAGAATGAATGGGGATTAGAGATTTTAAAAGAAATTGTCTTCCCCGCTGTGAGAATATGTGACTCGGATGTAATGGTTCATTTTACTCAGGATAATTGTGCAATGCACAGGACACAAGCTGCCACAAACTGACTGCAATCACATAGATTAATCCGTATGGTTTAATGGCTCTAGCATGGGACCCCACCCTTATACGTGATCAAGCCAATGTCAATGATACAGAGGAGGATGGGAGGACATGCGGGGAAAACAATACTCTTCCCAAATGGTAAACGGGATGAAGTCTCGATTAGAACAAGTTATCGGTGCAAAGGATGGACCTATTAAACATTAATTAAACCTTACTTTATATCTGGCTTGTTCTACATGTTTTCCCGAATCACTGTTATTGATGTGTATTGCTCAATATGTTACTTATTTACAATACATTAGTGATTTAGGAAGAACCGAAAATCTATTTGAAAAGTAAACATTGGGAAATATAATATTTGTTTTGATTGATTTAGGTATCATACTAAAACAAAGACATATTAAGAACAAACACTTTAATATAGTTATAAAAATGTATAAGTATAACAGTGTAATATCACTTTAAAACTTTGTTTTATAAAACTAGTATAATTTTAATCAGTCTTTTACGAAAACTATTTATAAAAATAAATATATAAAAAACTTTTTTATTTAACAATTAACAAAAATTTGTTAAGAAAAACCTATGATATAAACAAAAACTTGTAATGTAAAAATTTAATCAAAGAGAAATAAATAAATGAATTGCAGAAATGCCCGAAACACAAATGCTGATGATGTTGTAACTTGGAGACATTGCCGTCGTTTGAGCATCTGAAAGTATACAGTAAAGATTTCACCATACGCCTTAAACTGGCAAATGCGATGTACTCATACAAAGTAATAAGAAATAACGCACCTTGCATATCCATTTATCCATATCAATGATCCAAGTCTCTCAAAAGGGCCTCGACACTACAAACAAACAAGAATTATTACTATACGTGCATTTGATCTCTAGACGACCAACTGTAACAGTGGAGATAATCATATAGTGAGTCCAATGCGAATAGGACATGACCAATGAAAATTAACCCTTTTTCAATACAACAATTAAACAATACATAACATAATACATACTCATCCGGGAACTCAAAAATAGACTCGGGCATAGTAGGGCTGAAACAAACATGTAAGTCATATAAATAATGTTTGCAACATCCGATTTATGTAAATGTAACTTTCAATTAGTAATTGTAAAAATTGAGATATAAAGTCATACCATATATCTGGATAGGCAACCGTGGCCCGCAGATAGGCATTACGTTTCAACCAAGTAGTTCTTATTAATCCACTTTTGTTCCCGAACAATTTGAAAGAGAAAAGACATTAACATTAATAATAAATTTATACCAACTTCAGAAAATAAAATATATTTTTTCCAATATTTAAATTAGGTCCAAATAACAGTAATAAAACATACCCCGAGATCACGTTGATGCTTTCACTTGGAACACCACCCCACAACAAACTGAAAATATCAAGTTATATATAAGCTACATATGCCTGGCACTTGCTCGACATGAATATTATAATTTTATTTAAAGTAATGTGGAAATAGATATATGTATTAAGTTATTGAGCGGCTGTGGTCTAGTGGTTAAGGGTGCGAACTTGCAGTGGAGAGACTCTGCAGTGGCGTAGCGAAGGAAGACAGGGGGGACATCATGCCCGGGCGCCAGGTAAGCTCGCTACGCCACTGAGATCCTGTGTTCATCTCCTCGAGTCGGCATAGTGAAGACAGTCAGTGTATGTGATGACAGTTGTATCCGCTCATAGACCGCACTCTAGCTGAATGTCAGGCGGAGTGTGCTCATATGCTAGGTTAATGTATAAAAAAATAGTCGTACTTAATAATATACAGCTTGATGAACTCGGGTAGTCCTGTATTATCGCATACTTTGGCACTGAAAAAAGATAAGATAAAAATAATTATAAAGTCTCGACGTCGTTTCTCGATGGCTGAGTTTAAATTACATGTGACAAATTGTATCACAATATATTTGATATTTATTACTCAAGACTGAATAAATAAATAAAAATAACATGAATCGGTTA
The DNA here is from genome assembly GCA_028551675.1 of Tineola bisselliella. NCBI lineage: Eukaryota > Metazoa > Arthropoda > Insecta > Lepidoptera > Tineidae > Tineola > Tineola bisselliella. Next base: position 38,495 of record JAPWLS010001533.1, on the reverse strand, counting down.
ATTAGTTTTGTCTATAGGGAAATGACTGTCGTTTGTCCGTTCACCAGTGTATTACATCGCCCAACTGTACATGTGAAACCTAAGGTAGATTTTATCCCATTGGATAAAAATACGGGAAATTATTAAATACATACGGTATTAACACTATCGGGGCATGCCGTTCAACAGCTGCAAAGTATGTTGAACTATACAACCTGAAATTTAAAATTAGATAATATAAGAAAAAATAAGCCATTAGTGACATTACCACGTGAAAATTGTCATACATACTCGACGGGGCCCAGCAGCGTACTTCCATCTTCTGAAGGCATGCACCTGAAATTTAAAAATAAGTATTTTTAGAATATTTTTGAAATATTTCGATGAATATAAATACACTTTATGCGCCAATAAGCCACTAGAAACTCTGTTTCTTGTCTTATTGGACTTATATGCGGGTTTTAATTTAAGTGGATAATAAGTGATTATAAAACACAAAAGGACACTCTACAATAAAGCACAAAAGGCCACTATGGCAAAAGTGAGCCCGTTTTTATTACGGGACCCTTGGTTAATACCTATCCTGATACATCGATTTTTCTTGCACTGGATAAGTATGATTAGTATGACAGTAAAATGTGAAATAGATACGATTTACTTACGCTACGTATTGTATAGGTCCGTATGAATTATCATAAGCCATATTTACTACTGGAATCTGAAACAATTGGGAAACTATGTTATAACTAGAATATGTAACCATTATTTAAAACAACGCTTTCATAAAGACAATATGTTAGTGTAGTTGTACTAAATTTTTCTTTAAATCCACGAAGCATAAGAGAAACATACAAAATATTATAAAGACATGTAAGATGAAAAGACCTGCGAAGTCGGATATTGAGTTACTGTATTGAGGGACGTCATTATATTCATTAATTATATCCTTCCCCCCGAAGTAAGGTTTTCGAATGTTATTGAGCACTAGCATTGGCACAGAATCCAAGCTCAATTTACCCACCAACTGCTTTGTGCCGATGATTATCATCTGAGTCTTGCTAGGCTCTACTACTAAACCTAATATTTCAGATTTATTTCGCTTAACAACTGCAAGTCGTCGTCATACAGATGGTAGGAACTGAAGCGGATTACACGGATAATGGCATTTATCAGTACAGAAAACAGGAAAGGGGATAAGACGCCTCCTAGGGGCAGACCGACTGTTAGCACCAATTTGAAAATTGATCGTCCACACGAATACGTTGGCGGCGCCCACGAAGTGTGCGTCGAAACGCGGAGAAGTTCATATTGCTAGAAGTATATCATAATCTTCACAATTAAAAGCATTACTAAATTCAAGGAGAGCAATTAATGTGAGCTCTCTTCTATCCAGAGCCAATCCATGTGATGAGCGAAAACCAGATTGAAACCCATTAAAAAGAGATTTTTTATTTAAATAGGCAGTGAATTGACGATGTAGTATTCGTTCAAGAATTGAATTGAAGAATGAGAAGTGCATGACCGATACTGGCGATACTGGCATAGTGGATGGCATAAAGAGGCTCTCAATCAAAAATGTATATGAGTCAACTTTCACAGTGATCGGGCACACGGTGTCAAATATCTACAATTAACTTTTGTGTAATATGTTTATGCCTGTTACAACTAACTAAATATCTAGAAATATAAAATTACAAAAGCCAGATAGTAGTTTAGACAAATGAAGAGAAAACGCTCTGATGTTGTTCGAATCAACTCGGTTAAAATTCAGGAAATTCAAACCTAGAAACAACTTTACATTATTAGTAAATTGTCGAATAACCAGATTTTTTATGAAGTTGGTAGCCCTAATTAATTTGACAACATGACTCGCGCACCCCGCGATGTTGTCAGTTGGTCGGATCGAGGTCATTCGTGTTATTGTATTAAAAAATTGTTGAGTTGTTTATTTATTGCAATAGCAAAATTTTGACTTTTCTGAAAATATAAAAACTAAAGTTGAAGATCATCTGTGTACTGAATGTGCGCATAGTTTTAATGTAAGGCAGATCTGTCAATAACAAGACTATATTTTAGTTTTTGAAGTGTAACCTAACAACATAACTAAATATATTAACAAAAGAAGGAGATCATAATTATAAGTATTTTTTCTAATGATTGCACACTTTAAAGTGGTTATTAGTAGTTAACAGTTGGTGTAAATTATATGATTTGCGTTATATTGTAGAGTTGTTCCACAAAACACTTATTTTGATGAGTTGATGTAAGCTTCAGTACAAGAAAAAGATAAGGGTTCGGGTCTTTAGACACAAGCATAGACAGTTTTCATTAAAATAATTGAGTGTGCGTCATAAAATTCTTAAGATGTCCATATTATATGGATCAGATTAAAATAAGACAGAGTGCACTGAATATCTGTGTTTTCTATTTCAGGGATCGAGCCTGAGTTTAAATGATGAAGATTTGTGTTTGGGAATTAAGTTTGGCTGCCAGTCCCATGAGGTGCTGAGTCTTTCTACTTCTATAAGGTAAAGTTTTCAAGAAATTGTCTAAATTCAATAACACATCAAAACTACAAATGAATATTTATAAATTGATTTCAGAATTGTTTGAAAGTGCATGAGCATGCCCCTGAGGAAGAAAAATGGGGAACCAGGTAAAATAGGCCTGGATACTAGAATATTAGCAAAAATAGTTTTTTATTTGAAACTTTACCGTCAACAGACATGTCTAAGGGGAGTGAGAAAGGATTATTAAATAACAATTTTAACAATATATGATGTACTTTTAGGCCGGTGCTTATTTTAGTACTGATAGTGATCCAGCATTAAAGATTGGATTATAGGATTTACTATTGCATCTACTTTTTGTTATTCAATGCCGCTATGACTACAATGATTGTAAACCATCTGAAGCATCGCATCAGTTATAAGAGAAAGTGAACTCAAAAAGTATACTGTAAAATACTATATAGACACTGATTCATCAAATCATTATGACCACCTGAGGGCTTAACGGAAATGAGCTATTGTGTCACAGTTTTACCATTTGGATAAAAAAACAATTGAACTGAGCTAAAATGATTATAGGGACTTGAATTGTCAAAATCAGTTTCATTGAAACAGATGCACTTGTGAAGTGTATGAGAACAGCAATTTTCAATGTTAACGGAGAGAGGACTGTCAAGCGGAAAAGTGGATCTCAAAGCCACAAGACTTGCTAGAGTCACCCGGTGTAACTACATCAGTGGTCATAATAATTTGGTCAGTCTATGTATATTGGCAATTTGATTCCGTCACTCTTGTTTATGTTTAGACACTGCCTGAAGTGTTTTATAGTGTTTTTGTCTGGTATTTATTATTGAGTCCACCTCTGGGTTTGTCTTTACATGCATTACAACATCTATTATAACATATGTTAAGATAATATACGTTTTTCATAATATTGTTTACAAGTGTCAGCGGAACGCACACCACTGATTGAATGTCGATATTAAATAAAGAACAAAACACAGGAGAGCTTTATGAAGTAAGCGAATAATACAAAATGAATTAACATTTGAACTGCACAAGTAGTTATGTATGTAATATGACTAATGGCCATTTAGAAAAGTTTTCAAAATGTAAAACTAAATTTCATCTTTCTCGGAGAATTGTTTACATAGTTTTAAGTGATACAATAATTCACTACATTGGACAGTTGACAACTGTGTAATATTGAATGTGTGTGTAGAGGTTTGTTCAAGGAGTGTATTATATTATTTACATGAAGGAAGCATAATTTGATTCTTAAATGCAGGAGCAACGATCATTGCACAAGTGAACGAATCCTGTTAGATACTGATTCAACTTATAAGAATTTTCACTTTAGAAATGTATTCATACAACAGTATTATTGTTATTATTACATTTAAGCACTATATTTACATTCCCAGATAGTCATAGGCTCTAAATATATATGCTGAAATGAAAGTAGGTTATAAAAACGGGTTCAAACAAAACTATTCATGTAAATACGCGTCTCGTGATTTTTCTACTAATCTGATGGCCTTTGTGGCGAGATGGTTAACAAGCCTGTCTATTACGAGGTGGTCTTGGGTGCGCTTTCGGTTTACATTTTGTAAATTGGACATTATTTCAAAAATTTTGAAAAACTTTTCATGTCTTTATAACAGCAATAATAATAAATATAAATAATAAAAACACGTAATATTTGTTAAAATACTTTCCCTAGAAGTGAATAATCATGCACATCGTTCACGAAATAACGTATTTTTATATATTTAAAGTTTATTTCAACTGAAAACTTTTTTACGGATCACCGTCAATAACGTAATATTAGTAATTTATGGTTAATTTCATTCTTTATCTAATTGTTATTTGATCTTATTATTGAATATCATTAAAACTATTGGATTATTGTGTAATACTTACAATTTGCAGCGAAATAAACGCAGATTCTGAAAAACTTCTTACGAATTTGAAGAGCCGACGCTTTCAGCAACTTGCGTGAAAAGAAAGTGTTGTCATGAATTAAGATTACTTAAAGTAAAATTAGAAATGTTGCCGAGTAAATAATTAAAAATAAATGATTGCGATGTTAAATTGTTTATATTATTATTAATAATAAATGTTTGTTTACGTAGTAATTTAGTAATTTTAATTTTTAATTAAAGCTAGCTTATATTTATATCTAAACCTTTAGAAAAATAAGTAGTAAATTTATTTTTAAATTAAATGTATAATAAATAAAAATAAGCCCAAAAGTAGCATTTATTCCTTTTATTTATTTTAGTATTTATAATAACATGGGGTTTTAAAGACTGATGTGTAATAATAAAGCAGATTTAAATTCGTATATGACAACGCTATTTGACAAGGAAGAGGAAGTGAAGGAAGCAATGACTTAACAAATGTCAAACCTAAAATCATAAATAAATATTCTTAATTAGCTGAGGCGACCTCTACGGGGTGTTACAGTAATTGAGGGTGTCCCTCGTTCTCGTATTTATACATGCTCGCTATTTCTGTTATATTATTATATCTATTTCTGTTTTGTGCAAAGCAAAATACAGTCGTGTTAATCTGCTATATTTGGAAAAATCATGATTTTAGATAAATTTCAATTAAACTAATATTTAATAGGAATAATTCTTGTATGTGTAATAAGCGTATGGTTTTTATGAATATGCAGATAAAAATAGAAGTGCATTACGGGTGCGTGGGTCATTGAATAAAAACATTTTGTTGTTGCATTTATTTATTGTTATTATATTACTCCACTGTTTATTGTTATAGCAATATTTTGTAGTTTAATTTATTTACCTATAACATTCACTTTTCTTAAATTAAATTGATACAGCGAATGGTCCAATACGCTTTCAATTAATAGCCAGTATGCTAAGCCAAGACTTCTATCATACATTTTTTACATAATTTTGTTTTGTGACAAATTTATCTTTGTGTGAGAAGTGCATTTGTCGAAGTAGAATCAAATTGTAATCAGCTTAATCGCTCACAGAACACGCGCTCATTGTGTTCATTTCAATATTTAAATCATATTAAATGGCTAAATGCAGTAGATAACTTATTTTTACGAGTTGTAGATATTTTTATTAATAAGTCTGTTCAATAGCAGTAAACATACATTTTATGCAAAAATACATTTTCTAGTTTGTTTTTTAAGATCTTTTTGCTGTCAGAAATAACAACCTTTATTTTAGTAAAAGAGAACAGTTAAAAGGAAAAGGTTTAATTAATTAATTGATTATAAAGAATTAAATAGACAACGTTTTTAAGCAAATGAGAAAATAATTAATGTATAAAGAAACTAATTAAATATTGATGGTGAGTGTATGAGTTTATACGCGGTAATAAATAAACAGAATAATGTTTTCATTAATATATACCTACATAACAAACCCCCGAAAAGCACTTGGATTGAAAATTAAGTGTCCAGCAACAGACTTTCAAATATAATATAATATGGATAAAACAGTAACGAGTAAGTCCCTTTGAAATGTAAAATACATTAGAACTTTTTACTCCACCTATTATTATTACGAGCTATAAAACTACACAAAACATCAATGAAATCATCATCAGTATATGAGAGAAAGGAGTTTAAATCTACGGGTCTAGGTATATGATGAGACAGATGTGCCGCAATCACACACGACGCGGGGATGCCGCAACACTGTACTGAGTCGGTGTATGCATTTTAAGTTAAAAGTTTGCAACGAAATAAAAGTTCCCGATAATTGGTCTTTCAAATATGTCAGATGTAGAAATATAAACAAATGGGTCTTGACAAAATAAATATCAATTATTAGAAAGAAATCATATTTAATAGTAAACTCATTAGGCATTAAGCAGTGTTTGTGAAAGGACAGTTTGATTAATGGCGCAGTTGATGTTAACAAATCACGTAAAGTAGTTGCGAACAAAACGAGTATGCAGATGCTGTGCGTTGTGGCCAATCTGTGGGTTGTAAATAAGTCGACACGTGATATTATTGTGAAAAATGTTTGTGTATTCCAAATGTAACTGAGAGATTGAGAATAGCAACGAAGTGTATTTCCAGGAGAGAATATGTTTTATCAAAAATAAGCAGAAGACAAATTAAAATTATTTTCACATATTAATCACATCTGGTGGTGGGTATACGCATCTGTCTGAAATGATAACCAATAAAAAGTATTTCAGTTTCAAAACAGCCATCATGTTTCATTTCAACAATTACAAAGATTTTTATTAGAAAACCATATTAAGACCAAGATACATTTGAAAATAATAAAGTACCCTGACATGTAAACCACGCTCAGTCTAATGTTAAGATATGTCTGCAGGCAACAGCCACCTTCCCTATGCCAACTTGTGAATGTTGATGTACATCTATTAATGATTTGATGACATAACGTGTTCTCACGATTTTATAAGACAGACAAACTCATTGCAGAAGTAAAATAAACACGTGCACACACAAATATGGAATACTAACTCATATATTTAATATTATTTGGTTTACTAATAAAACTTCGCTTCGCTTTAGTTATGTCGGTTTAATTAATATTTCACAGAACGTTGCACAATGGTTTCACTCAGACTGGTGTCAGGTGAGCGCTGGCATATCATAGGGTGGAGTGCTATCTCCTTATTCTTTTGCTTGTTAATAAATGCTATGCCGCAAGTCATATTGATGGGCATGAGATGGAATTGTTTTGGGATATGTATTAAAAATCTTTGCTTTCATATAGCCTGTGATCTGTATTGGGAATCCAGTATTTCACACCCTTTAAGGCAAAGCTTATGTTGGTGTGTTCTCTATTACTCTCTTTAACTAACTATGCTGATATTTACTATTCCGACCTTAACGAAGAACTCCTAAACAAACTTGATCGTCTCTTGTGAAGAACTGAAATGGCTCAATATCTGGTCTCGCAGATCTGTGCATTTTCTTTCCTTCCTTCACAATGTTCTTTTCAATTCTATGACTCTGTGTTATCTTAAAACTAGTCTCAAATTTCTCTGCAACTCTATTGACCGCTCCCTTCGACCCACTATAAATAATCAAATTGAAATACCGGCACATGCTAGCATCCAATATTCGAACTCATATACTATATCATCATCCCACCAATGGAACATGCTACCACTCAGCATCCGACGAGCTCCATCAATCTATATTTTTAGACATTTTTTCACAAAACACTTTCTCTCTTAACAAATCATGCTTTACCTATTTTATTTCACAACCTTTCCTTATAACCATTGTGTGTATTTAAGTACAAATTATTATTAGTATGTAAATATTATTATTTGTGTTTATTTACTTTTTTATTATTATTCTGCTTCTTAATTAATTTCCATGAAGCAGTAACTTAAGGAATTGCAGATACAAAATAAAAACACAACTTATGTTAAATTAAACATTTATTATAAGATAATTGGTGATCATTCTTGTAATTATGAACTAAAACAGCCTCTAAGACTATTGAGAAAAATCTATACAATGCTTTCTAACGCATTCTATTACAAGATAGTTGACACAATTGAACATGTTGTTGATATTAATAAAAAAGTCGATTTAATACACTTTCTTAAAATACGCAGTGCGCGGCCTCAAAAGAATTAAGCCAAGTTTGAATGAAAATTTAGAAATATATCAACAAAAAGTTGGGGTCAAATTTAGAAACTCGGGGTTACCTTACAAGCTATCAGGTACTATCTATACTTAATCTAAGAGGCAGTGCGATGCGTCGAGTATGCTTTTTATTCATATATTTTTATTATTATCCTAATTTGCATGGATTTAGTTGGCCCAGCGCCATGCACGCTGGTTTCCCCCGAGTCTGTGGACCCCGACGTACTATTTTCATAATTTCATAATATGATTTACGCGCGTTAAAATGTCAGTTGTGTGATATTAGCTTTTTGTGCTATCCTTCTCTATCTTTCGTATGCATGCATATGCTAGAGCAGGTTGTCAAATGGAGAACATTTTGACATTCAAAAACTATGAAACGCGCCATCTATTGGCGTGTAGTTTAACTAGTTTAAATAATATATTACACCTTGTACAATCGTATATTTAGCGCCATCTGTTATAAAGTAGAGTAACTAATATTGATTAGTGATTTCATATTTCATAATATGATTTACGCGCATTAAAATGTCAGTTGTGTGATATTGGCTTTTTGTGCTATCCTTCTCTATCTTTCGTATGCATGCATATGCTAGAGCAGGTTGTCAAATGGAGAATATTTTGACATTCAAAAACTATGAAACGCGCCATCTATTGGCTTGTAGTTTAACTAATACATTACACCTTGTACGACCGTATATTTAGCGCCATCTGTTATAAAGTAGAGTAACTAATATTGATTATTGATTTCATAATTTCATAATATGATTTACGCGCATTAAAATGTCAGTTGTGTGATATTAGCTTTTTGTGCTATCCTTCTCTATCTTTCGTATGCATGCATATGCTAGAGCAGGTTGTCAAATGGAGAATATTTTGACATTCAAAAACTATGAAACGCGCCATCTATTGGCGTGTAGTTTAACTAGTTTAACTAATATATTACACCTTGTTCGACCGTATATTTAGCGCCATCTGTTATAAAGTAGAGTAACTAATATTGATTATTGATTTCATAATATGATTTACGCACATTAAAATGTCAGTTGTGTGATATTTAGCTTTTTGTGCTATCCTTCTCTATCTTTCGTATGCATGCACATGCTAGAGCAGGTTGTCAAATGGAGAATATTTTGACATTCAAAAACTATGAAACGCGCCATCTATTGGCATGTAGTTTAACTAGTTTAACTAATACATTACACCTTGTACGACCGTATATTTAGCGCCATCTGTTATAAAGTAGAGTAACTAATATTGATTATTGATTTTATAATTTCGTAATATGATTTACGCGCATTAAAATGTCAGTTGTGTGATATTAGCTTTTTGTGCTATCCTTCTCTATCTTTCGTATGCATGCACATGCTAGAGCAGGTTGTCAAATGGAGAACATTTTGACATTAAAAACTATAAAACGCGCCATCTATTGGCGTGTAGTTTAACTAGTTTAAATAATATATTACACCTTGTACAATCGTATATTTAGCGCCATCTGTTATAAAGTAGAGTAACTAATATTGATTATTGATTTCATAATTCCATAATTTCATAATATGATTTACGCGCATTAAAATGTCAGTTATGTGATATTGGCTTTTTGTGCTATTCTTCTCTATCTTTCGTATGCATGCACGTGCTAGAGCAGGTTGCCAAATGGAGAACATTTTGACATTCAAAAACTATGAAACGCGCCATCTATTGGCGTGTAGTTTAACTAGTTTAACTAATACATTACACCTTGTACGACCGTATATTTATCGCCATCTTTTATAAAATAGAGTAACTAATATTAACTATTGATTGAAATTAAAATAGAACAATTTATCGGTGCAAAGGATGGAGCTATTAAACATTAATTAAACCTTACTTTATATCTGGCTTGTTCTACATGTTTTCCCGAATCACTGTTATTGGTGTGTACTGCTCAATATGTTACTTATTTACAATACATTAGTGATTCAGGAAGAACTGAAAATCTATTTGAAAAGTAAACATTGGGAAATATAATATTGATTTTGATTGATTTAGGTATCATACTAAAACAAAGACATATTAAGAACAAACACTTTAATATAGTTATAAAAATGTATAAGTATAACAGTGTAATATCACTTTAAAGCTTTGTTTTATAAAACTAGTATAATTTTAATCAGTCTTTTATGAAAACTATTTATAAAAATAAATATATAAAAAACTTTTTTATCTAACAATTAACAAAAACTTGTTTAGAAAAACCTATGATATAAAGAAAAACTTGATCTAAGAATTTAAACAAAGAAAAATAAAAAAATGACAAAGAAAAATAAATAAATGGATTGCAGAAATGCCCGAAACACAAATGCTGATGATGTTGTAACTTGGAGACATTGCCGTCGTTTGAGCATCTGAAAGTATACAGTAAAGATTACGTTATACGACTTACGCAACTGGCAAATGCGATGTACTCATACAAAGTAATAAGAAATATACCTACCTTGCATATTTATCCATATCAATGATCGAAGTCTCTCAAAAGTTCGTCGAAACTACAAACAAACAAAAATTATTACTATTACACTTATATGCGTATTTGATCTCTAGACAACCAACTGTAACAGTGGAGATACTAATATAGTTAAGCCAATGTGAGTAAGACATAAACAATGAAAATTAACCTTTTTCGATAATATCACATCAATAAACAATACATAAAATAATACATACTCATCCGGGAACTCAAAAATAGACTCAGGTATAGCAGGGCTGAAACAAACATGTAAGTAATATAAATAACTCAACAGCAATATATTTAAATAATGTTAGTAACATGTGATTCATGTATATGCAACTTTCAATTAGTAATTTTATAAATTCAGATATAAAGTCATACCTTTCACCTAGAAAACGAACTGCGGACAGCAGAAAAGCATTATTTTCCAACCAAGTAGTTCTTACTGTTCCACTTTTGATCCCGAACAATTTGAAAGAGAAAAGACATTAACATTAATAATAAATTTATACCAACTTACTTTAGAAAATAATATTTTTTTCCAATATTACATAACATTACATTAGGTCCAAATAACAGTAATAAAACATACCTCAACATCACTTCGACGCTTCCACGTGGGATGCCGTTCCAGAATAATCTGAAAAAATCACCTTATATATAAGTACATATGAATAGTACATGCTCGACATGAATATTATAATTTTATTTAAACTAATGTAGTAATAGATGTATGTATTAAGTTATTATTGAACGGCCGTGATCTAGAGGTCGAGGGTGCGAACTCGCAGTCGAGAGACCCTGTGTTCGAATCTCTCAACATTTAAGCCAGTACCAATGTTACATTATCATATTCACTTCGGTCGCTCAATGCCTATAGTATAATATAGGCATACAGAGACTGCTAGGCAGACTGATGGGGGTAGTACCACCACTTTCAAGCGGAACATCTGTGAAGTGACCCTAGTCGCGTTTCGGAAACAGCTTGGAAGTAGCCGGGATAACGAGGAGTGTGCCCTGTCAATTTAGATGGAGCACATTCGTCTCCTCAAGTTGGCATAGTGGAAGCAACTGTCGCACGCAAACATTTGTACGTAATGACAGTTGTATCCGCTCATAGACGCACTCTAGCTGAATGTCAGGCGGAGTGTGCTCATATGCTAGGTTAATGTATAAAAAATAGTCGTACTTAAGAGTTAGCTGCTTGTAGGCCACGGGTCCTCCGTTACTATCGCATACTGTCACTCTGAAAAGAAGGTACATGAAAATATTATATAAAAATAAATATAAAATCTCGACGTCGTTTCTCGATAGCTGAGTTTAAATTACATGTGACCAGCCAGTGACAAATTGTATAAATAAATAAAAATAACATGAATCAGTTAATCAATTTTGTCTACGAGGGAAATGTCGTTTGTCCGTTGCCCAGTATATTACATCGCCCAACTGTACATGTGAAACCTAAGGTAGATTTTATTCCATTGGCTAAAAATGCGGGAAATTGTTAAATACATACAGTATTATTATTATCGGGGTATTCCGTTGGATAGCTGCAAGATATGTTGGACTAAACAACCTGAAATTTAAAATTAGATAATATAATAAAAAATAAGCCATTAGAGTGACATTATCACGTGAAAATTATCACACATACTCGACGGGGCCCAGCAGCGTATTTCCATCTTCTGAAGGCGTGTACCTGAAATTTAAAATATGCATTTTTAAAATATTTTTGCATTATTTCGAAGAATGTAAACACACTTTAAGCTACTCTGTTTCTTGTCTTATTGGACTTATACGCAGGTTTTAATTTAAGTGGATAATAAGTGATTATGAAACACAAAAGGACACACTACAATATAGCACAAAAGGCCACTATGCCAAAAGTGAGCCCGTTTTTATTACGGGACTCTTGGTTAATACCTATCGTGATACATCGATTTTTTCTTGCACTGGATAAGTATGATTACTATGACCGTAAAATATGAAATAGATACAATTTACTTACACTGAATATTTTACAGTTACGTTTGAATCAGCCATATTTACTACTGGATTCTGAAACAATCGGGAAACTATCTTATAACTAGAATATGTAACCATTATTTAAAACAACGCTTTTAAAAAGACAAACCCGTTATAAGGCAAAAAGCACACGAAGCATAAGAGGATCATACAAAATATTATAAAGACATGTAAGATGAAAAGACCTGCAAAGTCGGATATTGAGTTACTGTATTGAGGGACGTCATCATATTTATTCATTATATCCTTCCCCCCGAAGTTTTGGTGTGTTATCACATCACAGAATCAACAAAATTACAAAAGCCAGATAGTAAGCGTAAGTAAGCGTTCTGATGTTGTTCGAATCAACTCGGTTAAAATTCAGGAAATTCAAACCTAGAAACCACTTTACATTATTAGTAAATTGTCGAATAACCAGATTTTTATGAAGTTGGTAGCCCTGATTAATTTGACAACATGACTCGCGCACCCCGCGATGTTGTCAGTTGGTCGAATCAAGGTCATTCGTGTTATTGTATTAAAAATTGTTGAGTTGTTTATTTATTGGAATAGCAAAGTTTTGACTCTTCTGAAAACATAAAAAGCTAAAGTTGAAGATCATCTGTGTACTGAACGTGCACCTAGTTTTAATGAAAGGCAGATCTGTCAATAACAAGACTATATTTTAGTTTTTGAAGTGTAACCTAACAACATAACTAAATATATTAACAAAAGAAGGAGATCATAATTATGAGTGTTTTTTCTAATGACAGCACACTTTAAAGTGGTCATTAGTAGTGAACAGTTTGTGTAAATTATATGGTTTGCGTTATTTCGTGATTGTAGAGTTGTTCTACAAAACACTTATTTTGATAAGTTAATAGTAAGCTTCAGTATAAGAAAAAACCAAGGGTTCAGGTCTTTAGACACGAACTTCATTAAAATAATTGAGTGTGCGTCATAAAATTCTTAAGATGTCCATATTATATTCATCAGATTAAAATAAGACAGAGTGCACTGAATATCTGTGTTTTCTATTTCAGGGATCGAGCCTGAGTTTAAATGATGAAGATTTGTGTTTGGGAAATAAGTTTGACTGCCACTCCCTTGAGGTGCTGAGTCTCTCTACTTCTATAAGGTAAAGTTTTCAAGAAATTGTCTAAATTCAGCAACACATCTAAACTACAAATGAATATTTATAAATTGATTTCAGAATTGTTTGAAAGTACATGAGCATGCCCCTGAGGAAGAAAATTGGGGAACTAGGTAAAGTAGGCCCGGATACTAGAATAGTAGCAGAAATAATTTATTATTTGAAACTTTACCGTCAACAGACATGTCTAAGGGGAGTGAGAAAGGATTATTAAATAACAATATTAATAATATATGATGTGCTTTTAGGCCAGTGCTTATTTTAGTATTGATAGGTATTAAAGATCGGCATTACAGATTGGATTATATTATTTACTATTGTATTCAGTTTTTATTATTCAATGCCGCTATGACCACAATGATTGTAAACCATCTGAAGCATCGCATCAGTTATAAGAGAAAGTGAACTCAAAAAGTCTGAACCAAACTATACTGTATAGACACTGATTCACCAAATCATTATGACCACCTGAGGGCTTGTCGTAAATGAGCTATCGTGTCACAGTTTTACTATTTGGACAAAAAAACAATTGAACTGAGCTAAAATGATTATAGGGACTCGAATTGTCGAAATCAGTTTCATTAAGACAGATGCACTTGCGAAGTGTACGAGAACAGCAATTTTCAATGTTTACGGAGAGAAGACTGTCAAGCGGAAAAGCGGATCTTTGACTTGCTAGAGTCACCCGGTGTAACTACATCAGTGGTCATAACAATTTGGTCAGTCTATGTATATTGGCAATTTGATTCCGTCACTCTTGTTTATGTTTAGACACTGCCTGAAGTGTTTCTGTCTGGTATTTATTATTGAGTCCACCTCTGTGTTTGTCTTTACATGCATTACAACATCTATTATATTATATATTACATATGTTAAGATAATATACGTTTTTCATAATATTGTTTACAAGTGTCAGCGGAACGCACACCGCTAACCACTTACTGCACACTGTATCTTCATTGTTTGTTTAAATGTCTGTGTAAAAGTAAGTGAATAATACAAAATGAATTAACATTTGAACTACACAAGTAGTTGGCTAATGGCCATTAAGGAAAGTTTTCAAAATGTAAAACTAAATTTCATCTTTCTCGGAGAATTTGTTTACATAGTTTAAAGTGAAACAATAACTCACTACATTGGACAGTTGACAACAGTGTGGTATTGAATGTGTGTGTAGAGGTTTGTTCAAGGAGTGTATTATATTATTTACATGAAGGAAGCATAATTTGATTCTTCAATGCAGGGTCAACGATCATTGGACAAGTAAACGAATCCTGTTAGATACTGATTCAACTTATAAGAATTTTCACTTTGGAAATGTATTCATACAACAGTATTATTGTTATTATTACATTTAAGCACTATATTTACATTCCCAGATAGTCATAAGCTCTAAATATATATGCTGAAATGAAAGTAGGTTATAAAAACGGGTTCAAATAAAACTATTCATATAAATGCGCTTCTCGTGATTTTTCTACTAATCTGATGGCCTTTGTGGCGAGATGGTTAACAAGCCTGTCTATTACGAGGTGGTCTTGGGTGCGCTTTCGGTTTACATTTTGTAAATTGGACATTATTTCAAAAATTTGAAAAACTTTTCATGTCTTTATAACAGCAATAATAATAAATATAAATAATAAAAACACGTAATATTTGTTAAAATACTTTCCCTAGAAATGAATAATTATGCACATCGTTCACGAAATAACGTATTTTTATATATTTAAAGTTTATTTGAACTGAAAACTTTTTACGGATCACCGTCAATAACGTAATATTAGTAATTTATGGTTAATTTCATGAATTATCTAATTGTTATTCGATGTTATTATTGAATATCATTAAAACTATTGGATTATTGTGTAATACTTACGATTTGTAGCGAAATAAACGCAGATTCTGAAAAACTTCTTACAAATTTGAAGAGCCGACGCTTTCAGCAACTCGCGTGAAAAGAAAATGTTGTCAGGAATTAAGATTACTTAAAGTAAAATTAGAAATGTTGCCAAGTAAAAAATTAAAACTAAATGATAGCGATATTAAATTATTTATATTATTAATAATAATAAATGTTTGTTTACGTAGTAATTTAGTAATTTTAATTTTTAATTAAAGCAGCTTATATTTATATCTAAACCTTTAAAAAAATAATTAGTAGATTTATTTTTAAATTGAATGTATAATAAATAAAAATAAGCCCAAAAGTAGCATTTATTCCTTTTATTTATTTTAATGTTTATAATAACATGGGGTTTTAAAGACTGATGTGCAAAATAATAAAGCAGATTTAAATTAATATATTACAACGCTATTTGATAAGGAAGAGGAAGTGAAAGGAGCAATTACTTAACAAATGTCAAACCTAAAATCATAAATAAATATTCTTAATTAGCTGAGGCAAGGATTTTTTTGACATGAGAGTTTACGTGTGAATTAAATATTTATAATTTATTATTGGGCTGGGCTGGGCTCGAATACTCGACATTGGCAGAATTATTTTTAATAGACATCTGAAGCCATTAATAAAAGAAGAAGAATTAGCTGAGGCGACCTCTACGGGGTGTTATAGTAATTAAGGGTGTGCCTCGTTCTCGTATTTTTACATGCTCGCTATTTCTGTTATATTATTATATCTATTTCTGTTTTGTTCAAAGTAAAATACAGTCGTGTTAATCTGCTACATTTGGAAAAAATCATGATTTCAGATAAATTTCAATTAAACTAATATTTAATTGGAATAATTCTTGTATGTGTAATAAACGTATGGTTTTTATAAATATGCAGATAAAAATAGAAAGTGCATTAGGGGTGCGTGGGTCATTGAATAAAAACATTTTGTTGCATTTATTTATTGTTATTATATTACTCCACTTTTTGTGTTCAAACACTATTAACTTTATAATAAAGTATACTATATTTTAATGTGTAAACAATTCAATGCTTTATAGATTATATTTGTTTTATATGACTACCTAGTAACTATTGTTTGGATGTTTGTCGCAATAATATCAGTGTAGGTATATGTTACAGACACCAATTGTAACTAATCCTCACAAGTTATTTGACGAGTGACATTAAAAAAGTATGAGAACTTTACGACCTTTCCTTTCTTGTTGGTATGCAGCTTTGTATATCATTTGGTGTATTAGTAATGCGATAGTTTTAAAATAAATGTATTTTTCACCTCAGCTAAATGAAGTAATGCACCTTTCGAAATTTGATGGATTGCCAAGGGTACAATTGTTTTAGTCTTATTAAGTAATCATTTTACTAACTACTCTAAAGTTTTTATATTATTATTTTGTACCACTATTTATTCATTAGTGTTCAATATATACCTATACAATTTAAATACAAGTTCTATGAGAACAAATCTTGTAGTTTTATTTTATTTAACAGACAACGCATTAATGCAAATAAATAATAAAAAAGTCTTTTAAATTAGTTAAATCACGTTTATGAGTAACCTTACACACAACTATAATTTTAAATAAATATATTATTAGAAGTAAACTGTTATATTTCTGACGACGATTTCATATAAAACGCATCGTTATAATTTGAATGCACTGCACAAAATATCTATTGCCTCCTACAAGCATATAGTATCTTTCAAGTATTTACCTGTAATATGTATTTAATATAAATAATAGGCGTTCTATTTCCAATATCCTCAGATATTATTATTGTAGGAGTCGTAGAGTTGTATAGGTTACCTTCACTTCCACACAAAGCCCTCTTTAAAACTCTACAAAGAGTAATTGGTAGATTGATGCCGCTGGATCGATCCGTATCATCGTAATTGCCTTTGTAAACTTGGATCAATCTATTGGTAATTATTGTAAAGTCTACTCTCCATTGTTGAAGAAACAAACGATATGAAGTAGGTATAGTACAATATGACATTTCTGACTGAAGAGATATGTTTGAGTAGTGGTTCTCTGCGAATGGATAGTGTATATATAGTATATAAAAATGGATAGTGTATAAAAATTGCTACAATATAATTCTTATTTCATACTTTGAAATTAAAAGTAAATCTATGTATAAAAAAAATAAATTAATTTTATTAAAACGTCTTTAAAAATATGAACCCACACAAGGCAGTGTCTGTCTTTGTAAGCCCATGTGGTTGATTGCCATATATGGAATGCACATACTTAATTGTTTTTAGTTTATTAAATGTCAAATGGCGATTACAAGACCGAGTCATGCTTCAGTGGGCAGTGGGTCTAACCAATGTTGTATGAGTTATAGGAAGCCGAGGAAGGGCCTTCACATTCTATTTCGTTACGGATGCGTCTATGTACTTTAGTGTCCGTTTTTAGAAGGTTCATAGACAATTCATTGTTTTTTTTTCTTTAATTGTTTATTAGAAAAATAATACTAAAACGGAAATTCTCTTTTAATGAGAATTTATTTGTTTTTTTTTTAAATTTATTTAGATAAAATCACAAATTTTCATTAAAAAAATATAGGTACCATATAGAAAGAAACGCGTGATAAAATAGTTGGTTGGTTGGTAACTTCAACTCTCTAAAAGTAAGATTGTAAAAACTGAGATTGTATCATTTCATATCAGATTAAAACTGACAGTCAGTATTATCAAGAACATGACTTATAAACTAGATTTTTGAGTCAATTAATCAATTGTTTATAAGGTGCGGTTGTAATAGTTAAAACTCTCATTGTTTGGTTGAGACGGTGGCTCAAGTTATACCGGAACTGAAAGAGAATTAAGTGCTTCATTACTTTCAAGATCAGTTATGATCATTGTGCAAGACTCGATTATTGGAATTGGGTTATTTTAATGACAGATGTAGTGATAGATTGTTGTTGTTACGTGAGCGATATGCTTTACTTTTTTTTATTCAGCAATAATATTTCTGAATTTTATTTAGTTGATTGTCAATAAACTTAATTCATAAATCTTGTAGTGAAATTTGAGTAATACTAATAATAATAACATATATACATATAACAAATAAAAAAATATAATTCTAATTATACTTGAACCTACGAAAATAAAATTAATACATTTTTTCATAGAGTTAGTTATTTTAAGTTGTAAATTTTTCCTCCTACTTTTTGGTGTAATTACGTCATTATGTGAGTTCGTGACTCCAAAACGATTATTATATTTATAAATTAGTTGTAACTTTTAAGACGTGTTTGTGCGATTGCCTCCAGCTGATGCCGAGTAGATTCATTGCACTTCCTCGCAACCGTTTAACAAACAAGTGTCCTTTAGCAGAAAAATGTAAAGAAGTTTCGAAAGGAGTTTCTACTCTGATATCGTCACTATTCTGTGTGCGGCTGATATTTAAATAACACAAGTTAACATTGGTCCAGTGTCAGAGATGGCCTTGACTTTTAAAGAGTGCCTCCTGACGCTTCCGACGACAATAATAGGTCCGTGATTATTGATAATCTATCATTATGGTAGCCCTTCTAATTGTGATCTATATTTCGTGATACTTCTAAAGATAAGCAAAATATAACTATTATTATTACAACATTAAAATATTATGTTAAAAAGAAATACACAATCATAAAAAATATATAGTTTAATAAAATACATTTGGAAAAATAAAGCTAACGTTCAAGTCGTAGTTAATTTGAATATCTTAAAACCCCTCTAAACTACTATTAATAATATTTAATGCAATTTTAAAATGGAGTAACAAAAGTGGAGTAGGATCGTGTGCGAGTTGGCCATGGTGCACGCTCTTTGATTGAAAGCAGACGAACTTATAGATCCTCTCAAATTATTCATGGCTTTTTATAAACGATTTTGCATTCTGAACTAAATACCTTTTGTTTGCATATACAAGAAACACTATTTGTACGAAAATCTCACCCGGCTCGAGTCATTGATCTTTTTTGGTGTTACATTATTAGCTATTAAATATTTCTGTATTTATTCACAAATATAAGTAAGAAATATTCACTTCTATTATCATATTCACTCACTTCAGTCTCTACTAATGGTAATGTTCATAGCATTTTGTTTTCAGAGTTATAAAGATCCCCGAAATACTATACCGAACTCTATGAATAGTTATTTTTATGTATTATAGGAACGTAATATCTATTTTTCACATACAGTCTGTTTAAGAGCCAAAATTGATATCATGCATAATAATATACAAAAACTCGTTAAGAAAGAAACCATTAAATGATGTCGTAGATTCTGTTATTGCATGTAAAGATATCGTTTTGCACAATCTCTTTTTCAAAAATGGCGAACTTGGTGCCCTTGCTTTTGGCATTTACAATAAAGAAGATGCAAATGTTTATTGTATTTTATACAATTGAAAATGCAATAATTATATACAAAATGTTACTGAAAACATAATATAATAATGTTATTAAATTTTAATTAATAGGTTTATTATTATTGCATGAACCGTGAAGAAGAATAAAGACGTAATTTTGAGTTAATTATACTCTGTATTAAAAAATAATGACTATAATTAAATGTTATACTATAATAAATATATATAAATCCAAACTATAGACTATATTAGGTCAATTGACCACCGAGACATAAAAAAGTAAAAATAGGTAAACTGAATACATTCAGAATATACATACAAAACGAATACTTTAGAGTGTCACTAAAAATATGTCTCGACATTAAAATTAGCTTAAAAACAACAGATGAATTGACCAAGAACAAAAGTCAAACAATAACATACATCATAAACAAAAAATAACCTCTGCGATGTCCTTCCTTATGTACTATATATTATAATTCGTCTCCAAATGCGACTTCTAAAAAAACCTATGATATTTAATCGTTAACAAAAAATCATTACAAAAAGTTGTTAAAAACAAGTCGTAGTTACTTACGTTGTTATTGACATTATATGTGTTCAATTAAAATACAAATATAGAATCATCTGACATCGTAAATTTAGGAGAGAAAAAAATCGAGTTTTAGTGTAATTAAAACTGCCATTTTATTTTATTTCCACTTTTATATTCAGATCATAGTACTCTGTAGAATAAGAAAATAAAACAATAATATTTTTTTTCTAATTAATCAATATCGTTCTACAAGAAATTAATGATTTTAGTACATTCGAAATACGTTGTGTAATAAATTATGAATTCTTACCTGAATATTTTGCGGTGACAATGCCACAATAATAAGCCTTTTTATCCGTCATAAATTTTTGCTACTTCTTAATTTTACAAGTTTTTATACATCCAAGCTATTTTTGGCATGACACTTTCACACCCAATTACTTTAATATTTTGCTTCTGATTAAACTGATGGCTTTAGATTTGATATACGGTAGTTATACCTATAGATAATAATGTACGTATATTGTAAATAAAAATATTTAATTATTGTTTTTAAAGAAGTTAATTATTTATATTCTATAATAATAAAATAATATTTATTTATTTTATTCTCTAGTTAACATGTTATGTAGTATTTACATTGGTTGTTAGTTACCGATGCGGCCTGTGGGCTTATCACGAATTTTAGTCTGGCTTTCGAACCGAGTTCGCTTCAAGCGTTTTGTATGGAAATTTGAGCAGCGCCACCGCTTTTAGATACTTTTTGTTAATTTTCGAACATCTCAATCTTTCGTTTATTTGATAGATTGCTGGTGCTCGTTAGTCGTTAGTAAAAATTCATGATCCCGATTGCTAACGGATCCGTTTTACTTGTGATAGCTGGATTCGAAAGCCAGACTAAATTCGTGATAAGCCCACTGATTCTGGGAACCGTTTACAACCATTTCTGTAACCAAGTTTGCCAACCTTATATGCAGAAAGTGCCCGCATGCGGGTTATCAACTGGGGAGTTAAATTAGTCGTTATTCCAAGTCCACTATTATTATAGAGATTATGTTTAAAATATTACAATGTTTTTATAATTATAACATGATGAACTCAAATTTTAAAAAATGCATCGAATCTTCGACTTTTATGTTATTTTTATATTAATTATGTTTGAATTTAACTTTCTGTGATGTCACCGTATATTTTAATAATTGTGCTCTTTGAAAAATGTATTTAAATGGATGCGTATTTATTTTAAAAAAAACATTGATATTTCTTTATGTTGTTGTTTATTTAATAAAAAATATTTCGTAAACATATTTCAATAAAATTAAAATAATAAATATAGCTTCATAATTATTCCAGTTTTAAAAGTCATGGACTTCATTTTGGTGCGATTGTGCCTAATAAAATGTACTTGAATTTTATACCCATGCATTAGTAAACTAGTAATAAGTATAGGAAAACGATCGCATACATAACACTAATTAAATAACTGGGTTATTTTATATTCGGCACAGGGTTACTTCGTCACAAAATATTGAGTGAATTCATCACGAGTTGTTTTTTTTTAAATTATAAATCTATGAACAATATTTCAAGAAATAAAGGTCGATACGAATATAATATAATTTTGTCACAATTAATTTGCCCCGTGGTATCTAGTATCTACGTATTACTCATTTGTAGCGACTTAAAGAGTTGTTAATATTATAGTTATACCTACATGTAACGCGCATAACTTTACCCGTTAAAGTGACTGATCGCCTTGGTTACTCTGAGATAATTAAAAAAATTCAGTTTCACATATGGTAACAAAACAACGCTTAGTTATGTTGGCATATCGTTGTGTCAGTATCCTTAGTTCAGGGTGCTCAGAGATTTTATCTTTAGCTTTGAGGATGGTTATCAAGTATTAAGTTTAATGTACTTGAGGTTTTTCATATAGGGAATTTAGTCATGAATTAACGTGCTATGACATGAATAATGGGGAGAGAGAAAAAAGTCCAGTTTGACAGGACAAAGTCTTCTGATTATACTCGGCCACTTTCCAGATGATCTCGAAACGTGACTAGGTCACTTCACGAGTGCTCACTTCAAAGTGGTGGGTAGGCTAGGCTAGTAATCAGTCAGCCAACTATTTTAAATACATATACATATATCCAATATAAGTAAATTTAAAGAGAACATAATATTGATCTCCTGCCAAGACTTGATAGATAGCAAACTCTTGGCACTTAACAGTGAATTTTCTTTGTATAATGCAAATTTTAAAGCTACTACTTACTTCCTAGAGAATTTCTCTAAAAACAAACTTTCTATACAAGTCTGATCTTCAGGATTAATATGAAAATGTTATTACTTCTCTTCCATATTGGAACTACTTATTAGTGTCCACATAAGCGTAAACCATACCTCTTTATCACTATCTAATAGAATAATCTTTGCTAATTTGCATACTAACTACAACAAACTAATTTAAATTATGATGTGATTATTTAAGTACTTTTAACAATTATATAATTCAATTTATTAAATCCAGTGGTAGGCAGATTAATGATAGTTATTCGCGCAGTGTGCGCCAGCATGTTCACATGCGTATCCTCAAGCCGAAATAAAGGAGGTGACTGTTACACGTTGTCACACAGTATGTCTGCGGTAACAGGTCTCAGCTCCGTCCCTGGTACCTAGCAATTGTATAAGAAATGCATTTCCAATATATTTACATCGGGGAAGTATTTTGAATATGTTAAGATAAGTATTGCATTATCTTAACATATTCAAAAACAATACACTACAAAGTAAAATAATTAATTGCAAAATTATATCAAAAAATAATAATGAAGAGCAGATTTAATTATTATTGAAATAAGAATTGGTTACACTCATGATAATTGTTACGATATTACAAACACAAAAATAATAAAGACGATGTAAAGATGTTTGAAATAAACAGCAGATACCTACAAGATTTCTGTCGAAACATCTGCACAAACGCCAGAAAATTACGAAAGTATTTCTGTTGGTAAGTGTAGGTCCAATTATTGGCGAATATTTCAGTACTGTTGTTTTCGATGTGGGAATGATTTTATAGACAGATTATCGATTATGTGGGGGTCATAAAACAGCTCGTTACTCTCTTTAAATTCCAACTTCTAATTGAATTGTTTTGGTAGGTGCGCCTGTATCGTAATTTCGATACGAATATTATTAGTTTTTCTAAAAATATTTACACTTTTCTTTTGTTTTTATAAAATACAACTTCGCAACATTTGATTTTTAATTTAATTTAAATGAATACAGTATTTTAAATTATTAAACATAAATCACATAATACATCTTTACTATTTTTATTAATTAAAAGAAAGTGAATTTAATATTCTAACTCAACCAGCCATAACGACCCCATCACAGAATTTCCAAACGGCCTCAACTTTGTTATCTGTCAAATGCCCCATCAGTAGTTGGCTCATAAAGCTTTCGTCTCGGTAAAATAGAGGCGTGGTTCAGATACTAGCGATCAGTGTAATATCACTCTATAGTGGACATTCTAGATATTGAATAATGGCAGTGTACCCGATCAGTACTGCCATCATCAGTTTTCGTAACGCGTTAATGGTCGTAATAAAGCTGTAGAGAATTTTTGATTTTATCAGCTATCCAATCATCTGTACTGGAATTGTGTTTATAGAGCAATTTTTTCTTACTTTAAATTCTGAATTTATTATCTTTTATAAACATTTGACATTTGCATACGATACATTATCATGTTTAACTTCATCATTTTAATTTGATATTTCGAAAGTTTTGCAGTGGATTGAGCTGTTGTTCGTTTTTGTAGTAATTTTTAAAAGATAACAAAATTAATTAATAATTGCATTTTCGCTATATCATTACATTTCTCTGGGTAAAGAGATAGTAGGTAAGTCAAGAGACATTGTTCAGAGTCGTGAGTCGTGCAAGAAGAGTTAGCTATTAGCAATAATAAGGGACATTTGGTATTTGCGAAGACATTTAATTTTGTAAATTACTATTAAATTATTTTTTAATAAATCACCCAACCATTAGAATCAATTTAACGAAATAGGAAGCAAAAACCGAACTGTTAATAATGACTTTATTATTATTGTATTATAAATAAACAACATAATCACACAATTAGTCTGCCATTACCAACACTTTTCAGCCCATTTATAAAACATACATTTTATTCATCAACGTAACATAATGTGTTACGTATTTTAATGTGCACTGGTTTTTGAATATATAATTTGTCCGCCACTAACATGCATGTTTTGCTCAGATTTTTTGTTAATTTGCAAATGATGCAGTCTCGTTGCATTTAAATGTAGATTACCTGTGGGCGACTACTTAAAATACAGAGTTGCATAGCGTAGAAATGTGTATCTGTTTTAATAAATAGCAATTACTTACAAACATAAATAACTTTTGATATGATTTGTATAAATTAAATAAATCGAAAGATTATTATAATTTTCTGGGATATTTTAACATTTACTTTAATACAACTTTGCCTTTTAAAGATAAAAGGGAGAGACCAAATTCTTGTTATAGCACTTAATAGTTATTTTTAGAAAAAGATGTTTGGTCATTACACGTAAAGCAACTGTGTACTATGAGTGTCAATAGTCTCCTAGGATTATTACAGAAATAAATCGGAATGGTCCTGGAAATTCCAGGGTAGGGTATCATACGGGCTTGAATCGCAGTTGGGTGTATCTTTTGCTTTTAGAAATCTAAAATTTACAAAATTCATAACAACATCACATTTGAATGCTTTTAAAAATATTATGAAATTGAATTATAAATGTGTTATTATTGTTATTTATTATTATATTTTATACTTAAAAAAAGTATGAATTTTATTTGAGGGTAAGAATCATACATTTTATATGCAATACAACAAATAGATACGCTCATTATCTACAATTATTTATATTGATTTTTTATTATATTCTGGTAAAATATAGAAATAAAATTTGATTTGTATTTAGCGTTAGACGTAACTGCCCTTCAACGTATAAAAATAGCTATCTTAAACCCAAGGCATTGTAAAGTTATACACAAAAATATATGCAAGTAAGTTTATCTGACAATCTTTACTATTCTTAAATATACAAGGTAATTAGATTTTTTATGTAATTAATATTAATTATTGTCTTAAATTTAATTACTACAAGTAATATAATAGTGGATGTTATTGGCGAGGTCACTACAGCGGAGATATACCTATATCAAAGCCTTGAATTAAAACACTACATTAAAACTAGAACTGTTCAGACTCATCACGATGTTTAATAATCGTGTCTAGATATTCTATAAAGAATTCTACTGTTGTTTTTAGTTGGAATATTTTAAAATAACTAAGTCACCAAAATTGCCTTTCGGTCCATTGCATAGTGTCTATAATCCTAAGGCACGTATGAAAAAATGATGGATGTTTTCTAATATATTTAATGTATATTTGTCATGAAAATTCCATTGACAATTATACTAATAACTTAAAAGTGAATATAATAAGATCAATTGCGCGTGATATGAGTTTATAGGTGTGTCCAGCACTCCGTTGTCTATTGTATATGAATAATCCAATTAAATATATTATACAAAAAAATGCTACTCAATTTATCAAAATTAACATTATAAATATAATAGAACAATGCCTCGCCATCTCGTCTAAGTTTAGAACAATGCAAATAAACGTGATTGTAACCACTTTTAAATTAAATACACATAATCCCAAATAATCTCTGGTTATTTCCAAAATTAATGAAAGTAAAGGAATCTCTGTCTATTTCTTTACGGTAAAAAATGTAACTAAAATGTAGATAGATAGAAGCCGTAACTATAAATCTTTCTATTTATATTGGTGGAAAATCCTGCTTACCATTTCTTATAATAGTTGTGCATACGAGCAAATCCCATTCAAGTGTAGTTTATTTTTTATCGAATTTCGATATTAAAGTATGTACTTAGGTATATTTTGTAAGAATGTATTTACGAAGATTGTAACTTATGCAATAGGTGTAAGACATGAAACTCTAAAGTGTCAGAGGATAATTGCTATGTAAATTTAATATGGGTATAATAACAATTGAGCTTACTTGCACACCAGTTTATATAAATAAGCGTATTTACACCGATCATATAAACTTCTGTTTTTAGTCATAAAAGTAAATTATGGTGTAGAGTTCATTTAGAGAAATCATTTTTTTTAGGAAGGATTCCGTATATACTTGAAGGGACACGTGTTATTAAATTACTATTGTCAATCCGTGATGTCAGGTGTCTGTGTTTAAAACTAATTTACTTATTATACTTTTTTGCCTTACTCTATGAACAAATGCGACACAATAGTATTTCCTTTGACATTTCTTATATAGTACATTTAACTCAAAGGAATGCAGACGGTTTTTGTCACATGTCGTTGGTAAAACTAACCGGTATTAAATTTAAGGTTATATTTATTAAAAGAACGATTATCATACAATAAGCCCCCGTTTCGATTGTTACATCGAAGGTTGAATTGTAGCCAACGGATGTGTCGAAAATTACTATGATACCTTGTCATTTGCAACTGCACATAGAGAGAAAATATATCCATGCGTTTGATAAATTAGTTATTGAATCTATCTTGATGGCATTTGGCCGTGGCTTTTCTGTGTTTGGTGATCGCCAACGGTTGCGACATGTTCATTGAATTGTGCATCAAGATTATTGTATTCTGTTAAATATGACTTTTTAATAAACACATTTATCATCCCTAATTGTATAGATTATCATTATACGTCAAGCTCTCTTTTTCTTTAATTGATGATGAGTTATACAATTTTGGATGGCTTTATTTAAAGTTTTTTACATAAAAAATTCTAAATTTAATTAAGTTGCTACGGCAGTTCTATTAAATTATATTGTATATACATAAATAATTATTTATTCAAAATAAATAATTGAGGTTTATATTCATGAAGATGATAAAGCATAATATGTCAAGGCACTGCGAGAAGGAGGTGGGCAGCTATTCGTATGCAAAATCCTAAGTGCCATTGGATCCAAAACTAGTGCATTGATGCAACAACCTAAACATTTAAACTTTCACAATACAAACACAGCCAGACTAAAGTTTTGTAATTTAAATATCAAATGCGTAATTAGGAATAATAATAAACGTGATATAAATTAATGTTATACGTTGACAAATGTTGTATAGACAAATTGAACTTGATCTCGGCTTGAATGCCAGAAATTATAATCACATGTTTGTTGATGCTTATTATATAAACAAAAGATAGGCTTTCTATCCTTTAGCTTTAGAGCTTAGAGTCGCAGCATATATACAATAGTTACTTAATTACATATAGGTATCCATATATATTAAAATCAAATTTAACGCCTCTATAAGGATTAGCTTCAATAGGTATTTCACTGTAAAAAGCTAGTCTATATGTGCGACATCAAAAATGAAATAGAGTTACGCCCATATGTCATAGACGTAGAAAAAATATAATTTGATAGGTGTATATATTTTGTATGTCGATGTGGGTGGGCGTTAATAGCTGCTGAGGATTAGATGACAAGTGCCATGAAGAATGTAATGCTGCTGTTTGCATATTGTATATCGTCGAAATATTACATAAATTAATTGTCACCTATTGTATGAATATAATTTTGTGTGGGCAGCTAGGTTACGATTTGTTTTCTAAATTAAACTTTGTCCTTTATAAAGCATATATTTTGCAATCTTAATTAATTAATGTAACTGCAATAAAAAAATAGTATAAAGTAGTCTGAGTGGAATATATATTACTTCAATTAAAAGCCTACAATATATAAACAACATATAAATTAAAAGATTTTTTACGTGTTTCTATAGCTTATTTTTTTATTATATTACGATGTTTTGAAAGCTTTACAGCTATCGTGTGACGAATCGTAAAATCCCCAATAATTCCCGGAAGTTCTTAACTAAACTAAAAAACTAGTGGTTTATCGTCTCTCCTTGTACTAATGTATAAAAATGATAAAGATAAAGAAAACGTAAAAGATGCGCAACAATCGTAAAGGACAGAGGTTATTGAGTTCACTTTATTTGATTTATCTATTCTACTCACTAAGTAGTACAACTTTATAACAGCATTTAATGTTTTTTTTAGTTTATAATTATGAAATAATGTTTAAAATAGGATTTATATAGCTGAGTTGAATGCCTTGAGGGCCACCGGAGAGGCGCATAACTTATTGGAGTTAAGTATCACCCGTCAGAACGAGCAAATGCAACATGATTTGAAGGCTTCCTAGCAAAAGTAACTTCTCGCATAACTCTGTTAATTAAGAATTATATATTATATTACAAATTATTTACTTTATAATTAATACTGTTTCATTAATTTTCATAACAAAAGAATGAAAGATTTTTTTACATTTACATTCTTTATTACTTAGTCTTTTTTTTAAATATTTTTTTATAATAACTGACACTGATGTTCAATCCATGTTACCACCGCTATGCCGGATTAAGAAGACGAATGTATCTACGAGATATCTAAATAATAATATCATTAGAAGAATAACTAGGTATAATTTTGAATAATATGTAAACACATAAAATAGTAATAGTGTGTGGTCAATGCGGAAGTATTGAGTGAGGTCGCTGGCTGATTGGCTCCATAGTATCTGCCTACCTTAGTATATATAGGCGTGAGTTGAGTAAATATATAATTAGGATTAAATATATCATATTAAAAAACTCTAGGAACTCAAGCTGCAGATAACTAGGAAATAAAAACTAGAAGCAAAATAAATTGTCTTCACTGATCTCAAAATTAACCTTGAGTACATTATCCGGTCTTGCCATCTTTGACATCGGTTCATCGGTTTAAACGAACTGGTTATGCGAGTAGTGTAAAAAGTTTAAAAATCGAAAATTTCCATGCATGGTCATTGAATAACTTTATCTATTATAGTACATCCATTTTTTCGTAAAGTACTTTGTGTTTTTGTGATAGAAAACATAAACAAAGTGACTTATGGTATAATGCATATTGAGTTGAGATCTCAAATAACTTTACACAAAGTATCTCTTTAAAAGATGCCCACCAAAACAATTTCTATCACCTATTTAGCATTTATCTTCTTCGTGGGATTCTAAATAACTATTTTAAATACCGCAATTCTGGTAGAAAAAATACGTTACTGTATGCTGAAATAGCGCTTTCTATGTTAACTCGGTCGATATTTATTCGGTAAATAATTATTTTGAAGCAGATATTAATCGTCATTTGTTTTCTAGAAAGATTTTTGATAATTTTTATACAAACATTTTATTGCTCATTTATAATACTTAATTGCTATAAATTTATATTAAAACAACAAAAATAAATGTAGACACACACAATGGCTAATTGAAGAATTTAGAGCGGAATGTGTTTAGATAATTTATTAGAGACTGTAGAACATAACTAGTGACTAAGGAAGTATGAAATAATTGATCAAGACTCGCGTGGATCAATTAATTATGTTCTGTAAATGATTCGTGTAATTGCATTCTGTGCAAATTTGTTCGTGTTCATATTTTACTAATAATTAAATCGATTCGACAACATAATACATATGTACGCAACTGCTGTAAGAGTTTTTTAGGATAAATTCATTCGTTCATTCGTTTTGTGTAATACTATAATAATAATGCAAAATAAACAAATTCGAAATACGAAATATGAAAACAATTGAAAAAAGCTTTTGTTTTATTTGTAGTCGGAACACATTTGGGCCGTCATGCACGGTTGTGTGTAAAATAATGATTTAATTTTGTTGTCATGATGGCTTCCAGTTGGCTATAGAAGTTTGGATGGTTACTATATTTGTTGATTGAATATATTTATATGCTTATAGCGTAGTAATGATTAACAATTACTGAAAAGTTACAAAACAAGCGTTGTATAATAATTAACGTGTTTTTTTTTTGGAAATTTTAGATCTACTAAATTATCATTATTATTTATTATTATTATTAATCAAAACAGCTTTTTATAATTTACACTGCTATCTTTTTTAGGTACGGTAACAACTTAATTTTTTCTGCTACATTGCTCGTTTGCGTGCCAAAGTTGAAGGTCTAAGTTCGATTTCAGATTCAGTTCAATATTTTTTTCAGGATCTTAAAATATACTCGTATAGGCACTGTATAAACTTGTGGGCTTTTATTTTCTTTTGTTTGATTTAATGTTACAGTTCTACTAAATAATAAAAAAAATTGTGAAATTTCTTTACTATCTTGAAACTTGAACATAATGGTATTACCGAAAGTTTTATATTATTTGTGCATATATTAATTGTTTTTTTAAACAACCCAAATATATAATACCCAATACTTGGAAACATATATTTGTTATTACTAAACAACCGAACAGATATGAATACCCAAAAAGTATCGATATTTACATAAGAACATTTTATCTGGAGCACTTACTTGATGATACATCCGTACAATAAGGTGTTATACTAAACTAAGATATTTTTTTTAGAAAATAATTATCGCGGAACAACAGTTTTACTAATAACATCAATAATTAATAAAGACGTATATTTTAATCTATTTCTTAGTTGATCGAATTTGTAGTTAACGAATAAACTAACTAATTAATTAATTGATGATCACGTCTTACTATAATATATAAACAAATGCAGGTGTTTATAGAATTACTGACCTCGCAATTATACAGACTGGTTAAATATCAAAGCAAAGAATCTTGAATGATCATTAAAGGTGTTATTAATTTGTCATAGAGAAAAAAAGGAATACTTCCACAGTTACACAACCTTGACTTTATGGTTATGTTATTGTGGTTCTGTTCATTTTAATTTACAATTAAGACCAAATTGCTTTTTCAAAGTGTGTTATTCATACAATCGATTTGATTGTTGTGTAGAAAAATAAGCATGATCAAAGAAGCAGTTCCGAACGTTATTAAAGATGCGTTATTACAGTCCTA
This sequence comes from Tineola bisselliella, assembly GCA_028551675.1. Classification (NCBI taxonomy): domain Eukaryota; kingdom Metazoa; phylum Arthropoda; class Insecta; order Lepidoptera; family Tineidae; genus Tineola; species Tineola bisselliella. The sequence goes on along the minus strand of JAPWLS010001533.1, from coordinate 6,910 downwards.
GGAATAGTTCTGTAGATAGAGCATAATTGTACCTGAGATTTTTTGGATGAATAAAGATATTACTTTTATGTATCGTTTGTTTGGAATGTATAAAATTGGTACCACCGCGGCGATAAAGGTTGCAGCAGCTTTCAGTCCGCTGAATGTAATTTTTCATAATAAACGCATTAGTATGCCTCATAGTCTTTTAAAATTAATTCAATAATCTTTGCGATTAACTTCAGACATGAAACTACAGTTTGTGTTTCAAATAATACAAATACCTACTTCTCCTGAAAACAATTGAAAAATATGTTTTTATGAATGTGTTTCATGTATTCATTTAAACAGTTATTTTACTATGTTAAAAAAACATTAGATTTTTACAGCGTTTTTAAACTTTATTAAATATATAACTTGTATGAATTTAAAGTTCCTATATTTATATATCAATCAATCATTGTGCAATAAAAAAAACAATTCATGTGCATTTATAAAAAGGTTGCATTTTTTTCTAAAAATACTAATACGATTGAACCATAAATCAATATTTCATTAACATATTAACACACACGATTGTATAAATGCAGCCTTCTTTTCCGTAAACATACTGCGAACAACTGCTACCTTCGTGCTTACTCCTTTGCTCAAAACCTTTGTAATGTCCTATAAAAACAAAAAAATAATAGATAAATGGAAAAGATGTTACAAAATTATTTTGTCACAGTTTTTAAATTTTCAAATAAAAAATCGGTAATCCCAACTTTAGTTAACTCTCTACACTATGACTACCTACACGATAATAACAAATGTAAATAATAAAGACACAAGTTGACCTTTCCGAACTTTCATTCAAAGACTAATACACCAAAAACGCACTTCCATCTATAGCTATAAGTATTAGTTTAGGATGTTTATTTCACGGCCTAAGTAAGCTTATGTTCCTAGACTTTATGAAGCAATAGTTTATCCTCGTATCGGCTTATCACGAGTGCCGCCGAGCGCGTGCGTGCCGGGACGTGCAGTTGATGTTCGCGCGTCGAAAGGAAGACACATCCGCCAGCAGTCCGCGCTGCTTCTAGCGACGCAACCTTCTATAGTGCCTTCACTCTAGTGCTTTATAAGTGCATCTCAAGTGTTCGATAACTAAAGGATACACCACCGAAGGAGAATTTTTAATAAATTGGGTGCGTGTTTCTTTACGTATTTCTATACGCATGTGATAAAAATTGTGAATTAGAGATATTAATATGAAAATCGACGGAGCTGAAAACTTTTCACGTTAAGTTAAACACACAATTTAAGAAGAATCATATTTATAAAACGGTTAACTTTTATTTAATTATATAAGAAAATTATTATGTTTGAATATACTTTCTCTCGAACAAAAGAAAAATTAAAATTAATGCGAAATCTTCGTCCGTGACGAATGTGGACCCGAAACACATATAACCCGTCACTATCTCGAAGATCTAACTGCAATAAACCTAACTTACTTTTACACTAACATTATTACATCGCCGTATATCTATCTCAATACTGCGGTAACAGCCATTTAGTTAAATTTACTTCAAAAATACTAACAAAACTAAGGTTTTACTAGACAACCAATATCAACAGGAATCTATAAATAAATAAGCAATTAATTGTTGTATGATAATTACTTCTTATAATAAATAAATTTGCGAACATAATTTAACGAAATTAAAATAATATGCGGCTTACTCGTACTATTGGTTTATTTCAATTAACTTAATTCAAAGTTTTCGAAACCTTTGCAGCCACTGTCGAGTACAACTTTTTGGTAACATAAAACGTATAATCTAAACCTAAACGTAAACCTACTGGTAGTATTTACTAAGGTTTTGCACTAACACGTTGCGGTTCACTAATGCAATAGGAACAAAAAATCTTTTAATTTAGTTAACTCCTAACACATTTAACGTCTAATTACCTACTTATTCGGCGAATGAAGTTAACTAGATTAGTTAATATATAATAATTAAATCGTATAAGAGAATAAAAATGAGCCGGTTTTGCACCCATGCTGCTAATAATTTACAAACAAAATATTAAAATATTAGGAAATATTATTGTGTAATTTTATGATTAAATTCTCGGAAATACTAAATAAATTTTGATACCACTAATTAATGTTAATATTACGAAGAATTTCAAGTACGTGTAATTGCGTTGAAGGGAATGTTAAATTTGCGACGAACACTCTGACTAAGGTCTTAACTAATACAGAGAGTTCAAACGAGGACCTTACATCCTTATTTGCTGCAGGGGTATCACACATCTGACATCTGTCTTCTTAGTGCAAAACGCTTCCTGGTTCTTGATAACTATGCAAGTTTAAACAGTAATTGTACAACCCTGATTATCTAATAATCGATTTCTTCTGATTTGGAATTATTGATGTTATATACTTTTTATTATTATTATTTCTATAAATTATATGTTATTTTAAGGTGTACATTGACTTGACAAATTAATGTAAATTATATTGAATTAAATAAATTGATATTAAACCTCAAACATTTTTTATTCGGTAGATTAAAGAAACCTAACTTTTAATTAATACGAGGAATAAAATTGTTAGTAAAAATTAAAGCCAAAACTTCAGGAACAAAAATATGTATGGAAAAGTACATTTGTAACACATAACTGGGAATTAAACAGTAATTTAATGTTGAAATATGTTATTTCATGATTCGTAAATGAGCGGACGAAGTGCAACTCTAACGTGAGCAGCATCTATTAAAAGTTGACGTAACCAGACAAATTATTGTAGAGTTTTATCAATTTCATAAGTAATACCATTGAGTTAAAGATGCTAGAGAAGACAACAGGATTCACTCACTCACGCTCTGCGTTATACAACGTACTCGTATTTTTATGTCTAAATTTAATTTATTTTATTCGAATTCTATCATTTATCACGTTTCGATAATATTCTATGAGTAAAATAACTTGCACAGATATTTCCTTTGAATTAGCATCTCTAATAGTTTTAACTCAATGAATAAAACATTCATTCAAAAAGATGTCTCTTATTAGAGTCTACTTTAATTTTTTTATATCAATTTAATCGCGTTAACGACAAATCGTTTTATTAAAGTAATGATTACATGATGCTCGTAATAATTTAATAATTGGCTTTGGTGCAGTGTTTAGTGTCATGCAGAGGTTCTGGCTTCGATTCCCGGTCGTGTGTATTTATAATTATTAGTATTATTGTCAGTCGATAACAAATTTTCATTGTGTTAAGTAATATAGTATATTTTTAATGAGAAATAAATATTGTATTGATATAATTATAATTAGCTAATCGAGGTTAGTAAGCCGCCGATGCAAGTTACCGATTACCTATCGACTTCGGAAGTACGATAACATTGATTCGTTACATTTCTAGTTTATTTTTATAATTATTGCCACAATCATTATCACGAATAAATAAATACGTTCAGATATTACTAAAAAAAAATATTTGTTTTATAGCAAAAACAATTGAAAGCATAATGGTTTATTTACTTAGGCGTCCAATAAAAACTAACCAGATGTAATGACTTTAAAAATTTAATGAGTGATCTATAAAGTTGAAGGTTTCCAATAAGCCAGTGCTTACGACATGCAGGACACGAACTTTTCAACTTTAATCGCTGATGAAATGATGGACACATTTCGTTTCAGTTGTTAGAAAATGTTAGGTAACTTTGTCATAAAGATGACCACGTTGTTAACATTGATAAAACTCGTCTAGTTGCAACAATGAATTTGAACTAACCCGGCCACTATCTGTGCTATTTGTGTCAGTCAAACATTTTGGAAGATCATGTGGTTTAGGACTAAAATATTTTACATGTCTAAATTTTTGACGGTCTACATACATCGTACACTAAGGTTTTTATATAGATTAGATTCCAATAAATGTCACAATTTACATTTTTTACATATTACATAAGAATATTTGTATTAAATATGAAATTTACAACGTAACCTATAATAGTTCTCAATAAATAAGCTATTTAACTTTTGGTTTTAAACTGCACTAGTATTTCCTGAGACAAGCATGCTTAAACATACAAACTTTACTATAACATACGTACAATCGTAGGTATAATTAGGAAGACAAAGAGACGTGAATAGGTTTAATAGTAGCATTTAGACGTAAATAGTGTTATATTTACAACAACCAATGTCACTTCGAGGTTTTATTGTACAGAAAAAAATAAAGTAATAATGAACGACGTGTTGAAAGGTAAAAGGTCAACAAACGTTCATAGAGCACAGCAATCACGTATAATTCTCGTAATCCGTGAAGTGGAACATTGATCTTGAAGGCGCCAACTATATGGGACGGCCCGTCAACGTCAAATTGACTATTAGCAGTATAAAATTTTATATTAATCCACATTAAACTAGTATTTAAGAACTCAAGTGAATAGTTGGACCTGTTATGAGGTCGAAACGTTTAATATTACTCAATATAGAGCGATTTTGTGGTTATTGATGGGAATTTACTTAGCGTCTTTATAATAATGATTGACTATTTATCTCAATTTAATACTTATCGTAAAATATTAATAGGATTTACGAATATGCTTCCAGTAAGCAGTGGCGCTTCACTGCATTCTTTTATTGCAAAATAAATAATTGAATTACGTGTTAGATGGCGAGAGCGAAACTTCACTTTTTGATGTAAAGATTTATTTATTGCTTAAAACTAACAGTGTTCTCTGGTCAAGAGTTGTATATCGAATCTCTATTATTGAATCTTGTGGGCCGTTTATATACCCTTTTTGTAAATGAGTTGTAAAGTCCACTTATTAATGATTTACAAAGTCCACTTCGTTAATGACTTAAAGCTAATGGCGAACAACAGTGAAGCCTATTATAAAACATTGATGAGTTATTAACGAAACTTAACTAATTAGCTTAATAAACAATCATTATCACATATAGACAAATACTAATAAATTATACTATACATTATTAATGCAAACTATAATATAACACCACACACATAACACCTCCCCCCTTAGAATAAAGATTGGGCGTTGGCGCCTGAACTTTCAGAATGGGGTGATGCTGGCTCCGTCGAGTCTTCATCTTCGGAGATGTTGTTCATAGGGATTTCAATTGACATGGCCGTGACTCTTGTATGTCACCTGCTTGAGGCATCAAAACAATTTTTGAATGCGTTCATCCCCTGGTGCCATTCTTCTGTTTCTTCTGCGTTGGCAGCATTTGTAGTTTAAATATGTTACTACGATTCCAATTACAGGAGTGTATTCTTTCGTAATAGATTTTGATTTCATTTCGAGTTCTTTCTCTTGTACTATTCTTTAGTTGTCTTATTCTACTTAAGCTATTTAATTGAATATCATAAATTTTAATCGATAACAATTTAAAAATTTGAAGTTTCTTGGCTTCTTCATAACTTTCTCCAGTTCTAAGATTATTTACTGCAATATTTATATATGACGTTCATTTCAGCTGGAAACTTTGGTACACGTTCTTGCAGATCATTATTCTCTGATTTGAAGTTCACGTAGTCTTCTTATTCTAAATGTTCTTATATTTCTGTACCGTTGGGATTGTAGACAAATAATTATGCTCAGATAGGATAATGGAATTTTAATGGAATAGGATAAAGGTTACAGATTTCAGGGTTCAATTTCAATTATTGGAATATCTATAATGCGTCATAGTATATTTTGATTATTGTATAATTAAGAATTTTTTAATAGTGGAAGACGTGATCTGAATCTGATCTCTCATGAAGTCAACTAGCTGTAATTCTTTATTTCTAATTAGATTTATGAATTCTTTACAACTAATAAATAATTAAAATTAATTATTGTTTACTAAAATATACAATTTTTACTTAAAATTACTATTACTATTGTTATTGATAATAATTTTTATTCTTATTGACCTTTGTACGGTCTTAGACGATTTGCGTGAACTAACTGGTTTCTATTTGATTTACGAATTAAATAATTTTCGTTAAACGCTACTCTAATAATTTCGTAAGGTCCTTCCCATTTAGAATCTAAGTTGTTAGGAGTAGGCACGCGTAGCATGACTTTACTACCTACTTTATAATGTGCAAAGTTTTTGATTTGACTATCATAGCGTTCTTTGGCTTTTTCTTTCATTGCCTCTACATTTCTTAGCGCACAGTCTCGTGATACGCGTAAACGTTCGTTTAGGTCTTTAAGATAGTCACAAGCTGTATAATCAGGAATAGGTTTTAATGAGTAAAATGGACGGGGTTTATAACCGAATAATAGTTCATGTGGAGTGAAATTTGTAGAGCTATTTACAGATGTATTATGGCACATAATGGCTAAGGGAATGATTTGATCCCAGTTTTTGAGTCTACGACTGTGATACATTCGGATATGATCACGTAGTGTAGCATGAAATCTTTCTAACGCGCCGTTTGATGACCATAGGGGCTTGAAAAGATTTACGTTGAATTTTATTTTGTTGGCAAATAATACAAGAATCAATATAAATTTTTATGTCGTTAGTCATACCTTTCCAATAATATTCGTTTCTAATTTTTCTAGTTGTTTCTAATATTCCTCGATGACCGGATAAAGGTTCATCGTGATACATTTTTAATATCTGTGAGATTTCTTGAGGATTGGGAGTTTTCACTATGCCTTCGCAAATAGTGATTTCACATTCGAACATTTCTGCTAAATATGCAATAATTTTAAGTTGTTCGTTACCTTTTAATTGACATGTTGATATGTACTTAAGGTCAGGGACATAAAGATTATCAATTTTATTTTGTTGAAGACAGGATAAAAGAGATTTAAAATAATTTTCTGAATTCCAAGGATCGAAATGATTTAATCTTACGCAAGAAAAATATAGATTTTGTTTTACATCAGAGACTAACAAATCGACA
>JAPWLS010001667.1:0-58199 GCA_028551675.1 Tineola bisselliella | reverse complement strand
GTTTCAGATCTATAAATATATATTCGTTTCCGCAAAGGGTCACCCGTTACATAAGACCGCGTTATTGATTGATTTAAAGTATGTATTTAATATATACTAAAGAAATAATGTTAATAAAACATACTTACAAACTGTCACATTCGAGACAATCCTCTCTCAAATACTCTTGTAGAAGTGGACTGGAAAATACAGTATTTCTTGTTATTTGTAAACAGAAAACATGGGTTAAAAAAAGCATACCTGAGTTCTTTTGGAGCAAGTGATCTATCATAATGAAGCTCCAACAATGCAAGTGCCAATATTTCATGCATGCCCTGTCTATATCCAATGTAGTTATTAGCGCGCGCCCAAACGAATAGCACCCGCACCTAAATTTCACAAATAACTCAATTACATACAATTTACCTAATGTATAAGTTTGTCTCAGTGAGGAAATAGTTACCATATAGAAGTAATTGTAATAAATATAGGTGTTATATATTGTTCTTGTCCTTTCACCCATAGTACGGGGAATCCTAATTTTGGACATTGGTATTGTATTATTGTATGCACTAGGGGTGGCTACACAACCCAGTGTTTGTTAATACATGTTTGTGGCTGTACTCGTAAATGTGATAATGACTTCCCAAAGTTTAAACTGTACTTAAGTAAATATTTACATTTGCACGATTGGATAACAACAAGCAGGTTCTCAAGTATCAATCACTCAATAGTCTTGATCTCATTATTGTTTATGTATACGTAAAATAGCTTACCATTAAATCTTGAACGGCACTATCCCTAAAAAAGGGTTCATCGGGAAATGCTCTAGCTACATCTTGTAGTATTATTGACTTCAAGTCATTATCACAAAAGTGCTGGTTCCATACACTCTGTAATATAAATAATATATATTTTAATAAACTATTCCAATATTCAATGTTATCTGGCTTTCTGCAGCAGAGCAGTAATATTTCCATTATTTATTTATGCAAGCTCATAAACCTTTAATGCTTAATAATCAACCAATACTGTACATTAACTCCCAAAGTAACACAAGTATAGGAAAATAATTCGAGACTCACTTCAGGTCTCTATTAAAGTTCTATTCTGTTTTTGTATGTTTCTGGACAATAATATCACTATTCTACTTGTATTTTTGCAATTAGCGGTTGTTCTGTATTATTAGTCTTACCAATAATCGTTTCCAGGTCCCATTACAGAATAATGTCTTCAATAAGCATGCAAGTTATTATGAAGAAATTACCTCATCCTTCTGTGAAAGTGGATCATCACCGATAACAGCGCGCGGATCTTTGGTGTATTTTTGTTGCAGTGTTCTGTAGTTCTCACGTTTTTCCTGCAATCTGTAATTAATAAAGTTTCAGAACAACATTCAAACAATTGTTACATTATATATGTAAAATAATAACTACAATATTGGAGCATCTATAGTATCTTACATATTAGTTCAAGTGAGGACTGGGTGGGTGATGTACAAACCTTGTCCCACTCTGCTTTTTAATCTAAGAAATCTTTTTTGAACACCAATACAGTCAGCATGAAAAATGTAGAGATGAACAGAAAAATTAATTGGAAGAAGCAATATGAAAAATTTGTATTATGTTTCTTCTCCTGCTTAAAGTTGTTTTTTAAAAATGATGACTTTTGGGTAAAAATTAATAAATACATATGAATCTCAAATATTGCTCATTACATTTCTTTGTTGTTTTCTTTTTTTTGTCAGAAAGCTACTCATGTGCTATATTAACTTTGAAGCACATCATAATTATTGATGTCATTTCTAAATTAAAAATCAATACTGTTTGTAATGCCTACCGTTGAATAAAATCCGAAGGAGGTTCTGGAAGAGACCTCAGCATGATAGCCCAAGCCATTGTTCGGGGGCGAGGAAGCCCCATTCTAACAGAGCAATCCTTCAAGTGTATAAACATAAACTGATCATGTCTAAAGCTGGAATTAAATTCAACAATAAAATACTAAGAAAGTGTACTTGATTTCCTTTTATTTTCTAAATTAAACGATTAGTATATTACCTGTAATCCTCATGGGGCTCAAACGAGTCGTAATCCCTCCAACCCTAAAATAAAATATAAAATTGTACATTGATCCGATTTCAGTTTTAAAATAACAAATTATTATATTATACTAACGTTAATATTTGCAAACATGTTCGCTTCGCACAAACCTCTACAGTGAAACAATAATTGCTTTACATTTACTTATTTAAAAATATAACAACATCGATCAATACTTTGATAGAATCGCCGCCGTGCGAACTTGCTAAAATCTAGCATGAAAACAGTCTCAAAATGAAAACATTAACACAAAGATATGGAAAGCAACACACACAGTTATAATAAAATAGAGTCGTTCGAGAAAACTAGATGGCGTTTTATTTGAAGTTTCTTGTCTATTAGTAACCACGGCGATTTTCAAATGTTTTTGTAGGTATATAAACGGCAGAAAGATAAAAGATTGCGGTGTCTTGAACAGTAAAGGAGATGTCGCATCCCTTTTACACTAGTATTTCTCACATGTCTCAACTTCGACAAATGAACGCAGGCGACACTATAAGAATATAGTTATTCCTTTCTAATGAATTTTTCTTCCAGTCCAACTTCCAATATGTATCAATTCGAAGATTACCGTTTATACATGTATAACAAAATAAGGATAAAATAAATATATTTATAAAAATAATACATAGAAAACGTAATGTGCACAAACTTTGGCACCTATTAACCTATTTTTATTTTAACTTAAGCATTTTTACCCGAGTTGATAAAAATACTTGTGATCACCTCCCTCGCCTACGAATCAAAGTAGATTGGATAGATTTCTACCATAGACAATTTTTATTCGGCGAGTGAGCGAGTTATTTTACCAGCTGCTATCACATCACTAGTTGGCTATTATTTTTTGTTCAATTTGATTGTAAATTTTGCAGTTTGCATGAATATTTTCGTGTAGTTGCTTAGTATATTATAACTGCGCTGATTGTGCTATGTGTATATTTGTTTGATTGCAGTTGACTTCAGGCAATAAATCGCTTCCTTGTAATTGTGATTCGGTTGAACCGCTAAACTCTTTTTTTTATTATTATTAAGATCCAGAGAAAGACAGTGGTATCGATGGCCAAAGACTGCCGAATTCATTGTAATTCATGACGGTGTGTTACAAGAGTCGGAGCTGATTATAAAGGTGTCCTGTCAGAGACGAGCACTCTGGTGTTGGCATGATGATAGCTAATTTGCCACTTGTGTTTACTAATGGAAAACCGATATTATTGTCTGCTATAAGTATTAAAGAGTTAGAAAAATTTATAAGCTTCATGGTTACCTGCTCTTGGGGACACGATACAGCTAGGCAAATAAGAAAGCCTCCATGGTGGCCGCAAGAAGTGGCGTTTGCGCATCCTTTCCGATCACCGCCAGAATGTCCTCGGTATTTAAGGAAGACATTGATAGAACTAGTGCATACATGCTATGAATATCATAAGAGTTCATTTCTATTAGCATTTTCTGCAAAATTGGCTCGATATCCAAGGAAGCACTTACGATATGTGGACAACCGAGATGGCACTACATCATTGTATTATGTGCCATCGGGTGCACTTTTAGTGACATTTCGTAATGAAAATCTTAATTATGATATAAAACATATTAAATCTGAACCTGTTGTATTATATGATGGTGTTTATTTATGTGAATATTGTGATAGCCATTTTAACAATGTAGATAATTTTAATGCCCATGAAAGACTATGTAATAAAGACTGCTCGCCTGTATGTGCTAGTTCAGGTGAATTGCTGGAATTTGTGAGTGCATTAAATTTAAGACCAGTAAAAGAAGTAGCTGAGAGCACACAGTTGGAACCTATAGGGGGATCTAGAACTATCCGATCCTCTGCAAACATTGATCGAGGGTCTCCTTATCCATTTTCTTCCTTGGCATATTTAAAGAATGTGAAAAATAGCCAACGAGATTTAACTCCTAGAGATAAAGTAGAGAGGTACTGTTCCACTTCAGATATAAATATTAACTCATTGAGATCACTAGGAAATAAATCTAAAAATAGTTGCTTTCCTGTGAAATATAGAAGACCTATTGATTACTGGTACAGGAAACATAAATTTGTGAACCAGAGAAAGAAGCAGGTATTGAGTTTAAATTCACAATTATTATTATTAAAATGTAAACCATTGCAAGTGAATGTTGAGAGAATACCATTAGAAACAATCGAAGAAGTTCTAAAGAGAATGAAGGAATCAAAAAAGTATGAAGGGGATGATGACATTGAATTTGTAGCCGAGTGGCGTACTGAGGGAAAGATAGAAGAATTAAGCAACTTTAAAGAGGACCCATTGAACCATTCACAGATCAACTTGACTGATGAGACTATAGACCTATGTTCCGATGATGATTCTTCAGGCATTAATGAGAATTCTGATCCTAGAGCTGGTGTGGCGTGTGTTATGCGAGGAGGAGCTATACTGAGTAAAAAACACCGTAATTTGAAACATGATAAGCTTTATGGAGTACAACAGACACCTTCTGTGGTTATGCAAACTCATGTGTTCCTCTTAACAACACCAGGACCACATAGGAATGTGAAATATAAATGCTGACCATAATGCACAGAGTATCCAGTGTCAAATGTGTAAACAGTTTATTATTATTCTAGATAATAATTGTTTGGACGGATATGATAAACTGTTCAATATTTAAAATACGATAATTGTGACATGAGTACCAGTAAACTGGATGCATATCATTTGTTAAAATACTTGAAACATAGGTATTTTAAATTCAATGGTCGAGCATTTGATAGAATAAACTCATACATTTGTAATAACATTAATGTTAAAACATTTTTTATGGTGTTAGTGGAAATTCAGGTCTTAGCTAGATGAAAACTGTTTACTTTTTCAGTAAATTCGGTGTGAATTACTGTAACTAAAGTAACCCATTCTGATGTATTATATTAATTAATTACATTGCATTTTTTCTGTATAACTTCCATGACAAAATACCCTATTTATTTTAGAGTAGAACAAAGGATGGTTTTAAAAGTTTGGCATAGTTTGAGGCATCAGTAACTTATAATTCAGCATTCAGTTTTGCATTTACTATTCAGTTGGTTAGTTACACTCAGTACTCAAATTTCACTTAGCATTTTTGTGGTGAAAATTCTCCTAAGAGGTCCTTGCTTACTCTGTTCAGGTTCAGCACTATGTGCCACAGTAGAATATACTTTAATTAGTAATTAATTTTAGTCAGTCTTATGCCTCAAGCTAGTGGATGTTTTAGGTGGAAGTATTGAAAATAAGCAGGGTATTAAAATGTATTATTTTACGTATATTGCTCAGGCATGACTTTAGTAGTCTTAACATATGTCGTGAAATCGCTCTCTCGATTCCAGAATTCTATTTACCTGGGCATTCTCTCTCTATACTAATACGAGGATTTTCTACCTCGAGATGGTCTCCATCCTTTCCCCTTACAACCATCCTCAATCTGCCTCCGTATATTTCTCTTATTTTGCTCTGACCCTTTTATGGGTGCAAATCTACCACAAGTTACTCCCCTTTTATGGGTGTAAAGCTATATCTCTCTTGCTTTGTTCTGACCCTTTTATGGGTGCAAGTCTACCACAAGTTACTCCCCTTTTATGGGTGTAAAGCTATTACAACTTATTCCTCTTAGAAGAATATCTCATTATTATTCTATGGATTCTACATAATAATAAGTTGTCATACTTACAATTTCACCAATTATAATACTACGTAGTATATACTCACAAATTACCATCATATTTTACCAATTTAATCTCATTTAATCCAAACTAATAGCGTCAGCACAACTCCTCCTTTTTACGTCGCAATAAAACCTGTCTCTTTTTTGTAACCCAAACAATATTTAACTAAAATCTCAAACAATGTAGCAATAGCAATAATAGATTGTATTTTTCTAATATAATATATTGAAAATTAATACAATAGCAATAATAATTACATACGTTTATTTACATATTCTTAATAACAATCAAAAACACAATATTTCTCATTAATCGTAACTAAACAATAATTCTTCCCAGTATGTTTTTAAATGTGCGTAACTGTTAGGATTTACAATAGCGTCTGTGATACTACAAGATCTTTTAAACTCTTCAAAACCACGCCTAAGCAGCAATGCTTTTTCAATCCTTCCCAAGGGTGAAGAACGTTTCTCGTTTCCTGTAGGACCTACAGTTATTGGTATCATACCCTGGGCACATTTAGCAATCCCACATCCTGTTACTAGCTCACAGTCATTTGACCAGACGCCCAACATAAGTATAGGATGTTTGTTAGCTTGAGCATAACTACCGTATACTTGATCGAATGCACTAACTGATAAATTTGAGAAAAATGTTTTTCTATCTTCATCCAAAATGATAGTACCTGGTATATTTTCAGTACCGAATTCCGTAGATCGGTACCCTTCACAGACCCAATGTAGTTCAGCCTCATGTGCAGACATTGATAAAACCTCTACCTGAGGAGGAAATCTTTCACAAAGCAGCGATGCCAGAGTATCCAGATATCCCCAATTTATAGAGCGATCTGGACTCCGTGTCCAAAGCCAGGGTTCAAAGACTTCACATAAAGGTCTCCTCTCCTTTACTATGTAGTCTATACATCCTAATATTAACTCTCTACTGTTCATAGGAGCTATATCCGGAACCTCGTCTTTATCCATTTGTGTTACACGACACCTTACTCCCCCAATGTTTACTTCTCTACAATGACTTGTAACGACAAAAATTATCCTTCTCCCTCCCCATGGTATACTCACTAATCCTTCATTCCTTGCAAAATAATGAAATTGGGACTGGCCACCCATACCCATTTCACTGATCATAAATCCTTCGAACCATTGACATAAAGGATAGGGTAGACGTGACACAACTTGCAAACACCAAAGCCCTGAAGTTGTTTCCGCAGCAACATCTAGGTAGATTAGACATGTATCTGAATCTTTCAGAGCCCAAACTTCGTCTCCTACTATAATACATCCTCCGTCTTGCCTGATGACATGTTCAATAATCTCATTTGCTATGACAATATGTTTAAAATCCCAAGTCATCAATTTATCTGTAGCCACAATTTGTTGTGCTATTGGAGCCCGAACCGGTATCGCCCACTCTACTCCGCTGGGAAAACCACGTCCTTGCTGTCTAGCATGGTCGTATAGCTTTATTTTAAGGAGCATCATCCTTATATCTCCTGTTAACTGCTCTATTCCTGATGTTGTACTGGCTGCACTTGCAGTACTATTAGTAACATACGACCACATCATCTCTGCAAACTTAGTGTTTACTCGACCATCTCTCGCTTTTGGATCATCTGCTAATCGTGCTGTCTCTAAAGCCATGCTGCTCACAATAAATGTGGTCTTGTTAAGACATACATCACTTCCCACTCCACACCAACCTGCTTCATTCCGACTGAAGGCTTCGTTCCAACCCAAATCATCAGAACCATCATGTTCACCAAGAGGTGTAAATCCTGGACATATTATTTCTTTTTCTACTGACTTAAGTTGTCCAAGCCTGGCATTCACCTCCTTTTCGCTATTTTTAGACATCCCTGCACGTTTTATACTGTCCAGGACTCTTTTAAAATGTTTCTTTAACCCAGGAGTTACTTTTCCTTTTTTTTTGCCGATTCCTGTATGTTTTCTCCCCCTGCCTCAATCTCTCCTTCTTCCCTAGTTATACTTGTTGTTGCGGGAGGTGTGGTCAATCCATTAGTTACAATTTCCCTAAGACTTAGGGCTAGAGTATGTGAGCTACTTGGTACGAAAGCAGTTTTCAAGCCCCCTGTCTGGTGCCTAACTATGTTACACGTCGGCAGAAACTCGGCCATCTCTCTGAGTATTTGCTCATTGTCAGCAGTTCTTCTCTCACTTACTTTTACTCCTCCTAATGCACCTTCTGATGCCCTTGCACATACCAATGTTCTTGCTTCTTCTTCTCTAGTCATAAAATTTATGTTTCCATTTAGTGCGTGCATCTCTTTGTTATGTATCTTTGCGATAATTTGCAAAGCTGTGTTTAAGTTCCCAATTCCTAACCGAGCGTTAATTTCATTTATTCCTCCTTCTTTAACTCTATCTGAAACATCTCCTAATGGTACCGTAGGTATGGGAACTCCAAGCCACTGTGAAGCAAGGCAGAAAGGACACACGTGGCCTGCCTGGCAGCGGGAAGCCAAAGGCCTTATATTAAATAGGGCCGCTGCCAAACCAGTAACACGCACTGTCTCATCATCATCACCTCCCAGCAGACTTAAAGCCTCAGCTGAACTACGCCCTCGTAATGATCGCAACTCTTTCTTCTCATCTTCTCTAATTTTTGATGCCTCTTCATCGGCCACGTCATCTCCTCCTATTACTGTATCAACTGGTGTTTTTGCCCAAGCTATAACTGACCCCATCACAGAACGAGCATCAGAAATGCTTCCTAAATCCTGTCCTAATTTTGCTTCGTTTAGTTTACCCATCAATTTCCGGCATACAGCCGTACAGAATAAGGGATTACTACTTCCCGAAGCGAGGAAACCCAGAATACTTTGTCCAGCACGAGGTCTGCCTAGCATCCTACTTGCAAGTATCTCGGCCTGTGATCGTAAATTACCTCGTTTTCGTTTTTCCTTTACTTCAGCAGGAGGCCCACCTCCCATGCCACTTTGAGTACGTCTCCATTGAGTGACATGATCTATTTTTGTTCTTATATTGATTTCGTCAGGATGATGGGGCATATCACGGTATAATGCTTCTGCATTCAGGTCATATGGTCTGCTCTTAATATAGTTTGCGTGGGGTCCACTGATGTTACACCCCAGTGCCGCTAATAATAGACCTCTATCTTGACCTTCAAAATTTTTGCTGTCTCCCTTTTCCAAAATTACCTCTCCCAAATGTCTAGAAAATGTTGACACATCACCGTTATACCAAATTTTTGCTTCTTCCACTTCTGTTTTACTTGTGGTAGCCACACTCATTACACCCCGTTATTGAAGAGTTACTGTTCGTCTCGCTTTGACCTGCCGCGAAGTCTGAACTAGTAACAGAACACGCAATAGATATTCTGTCATCATTATCTGATGTTTGAGCTCCACTTTCACTACTACGCGTGGATTTTTCCCTATCTTCATCAGTACTCTCAGATTCTTTCTTCCTCTCTAGTTTCCTTGCTGCTCGATTCTTCAGTATATTTGCTTTCATTATCGCTTCTTGAGCTTTGCGAGCGATGCGAGCCATTGCTTGTTCTTCAGCATTCCTACGTTCGAACTCCGCATCTAGAGCTTTCCTCTTCTCCTCCACCATTGCATTGGCCAGCCTAGTTCTCCCCGCTATGCCCAGGGTGCCTTTTCTTCGTGAAATCGCTCTCTCGATTCCAGAATTCTATTTACCTGGGCATTCTCTCTCTATACTAATACGAGGATTTTCTACCTCGAGATGGTCTCCATCCTCTCTCCTTACAACCATCCTCAATCTGCCTCCGTATATTTCTCTTATTTTGCTCTGACCCTTTTATGGGTGCAAATCTACCACAAGTTACTCCCCTTTTATGGGTGTAAAGCTATATCTCTCTTGCTTTGCTCTGACCCTTTTATGGGTGCAAGTCTACCACAAGTTACTCCCCTTTTATGGGTGTAAAGCTATTACAACTTATTCCTCTTAGAATAATATCTCATTATTATTCTATGGATTCTACATAATAATAAGTTGTCATACTTACAATTTCACCAATTATAATACTACGTAGTATATACTCACAAATTACCATCATATTTTACAAATTTAATCTCATTTAATCCAAACTAATAGCGTCAGCACAACTCCTCCTTTTTACGTCGCAATAAAACCTGTCTCTTTTTTGTAACCCTTCTTACCAGTCTAAAATCTTATTTCTTAGTGTTGCCATATGTAAAAATAAATTAATATCGCATTTCGCGACAACATATTTTGATGATAAATAAAGACGACATAAAGATCTCAATTAGGCATAATGGATCGCACCCCGTAATTTTATAGTAAATTCTCTCATTAGTTTTGTTTGAATGATTACATCTCGAGTTTTTAATTTAAAATAAATATCACTGATTATCATTTGATTTGTTTGTCAATTTTTTGTTAATCTGAAGGTCCCTTTTTACTAACAACGACATGTGGATTTCTGGCAATGATTCTACGTTTCTCTACATCAATTGTTAGAGAATCGTATTGAATGAATTTGGCGTTATTAGTCTAAAAGATCTTCATTAATTTTAACTAGGTATTTAGTTGTTAAATTTTAAATCATAATTTTACCAAAATATTGTAATTTATTTACGTAGGTAGTTTTGTATTGTTCGTTTATGTTTTAACGCGATATAGTTGGCGCCGAGAGTTAAGGCTCTATTGTCATACGAAGTTAGCCGATCTTGGCTAACGATCCCCGATCTGAACCTTAATCGATAGCAGCGTTCAGAAGTTGTTATTTTTAACTTTGTTAATTTTCCTCTATATATTTAATAATAATTTAATTTGACATGTTGTCGATGACGTCACAATATTTTTGTTATAATTTTAAATCCGAATTAGTTTATAGTTCCCCACCCATTGTTCAATATTGTGACTGTTTGCGGATTTATGCTTAAAATCTTTCATTATGGGTATAAAGTAGCGTCGCGTCTACGCAAGTAGCAACGAAGCATTTTCAACATGCCCTAAGATCTTTAGTTTTAAAATTGTCTGGGATATGTCCTTATATGATAACAATAATTTTTATTTGATTAGGCCAATGTTATCCTAGGCCAGGGTAGGCGAACCTTTATGCATTAACGTACTAATTTTTCTAAAGAAATGTTTAATGAGGTCATAGATATGCCATCAAATAAACTTGACTTTGTGATTATTGAGAAAATAATAATACTAAATACTATCGACTCAAAACTTTTACTTTACCACAAAAAGGTATATTTTGCAATGTTTAATTACACGCATAATTTAAACTGCTCGCCATAAAATACCTATTTCACACTTTTCTCAGTGCATAATGAATTTCTGATCAGTGACGTGCCCAAAATATTGTGTCGCGTGCCATTGGTTCGCCATCCCTGCCCTAGGCTATGGTTGGACTGCTGGCTTTGGTAATTATGTCAGCTTTCTTAATGGCATCGCTCGTTAGGTTGAAGCTTAGTGAGAAACTCAGTATGTTTCAGGATAGTGGTCGCAGTTTATTTTAGATGATTTGACTATGTTAATTATATGCTATTGATGTTTACGAATCAGTAAAGTCTATTATAATACTTAAATTTTCCACGAAGAATAATACAACTTTATACAGTATTGGACTTTTTGAGCGAATCATATAAATATGAAAAACACCAAAGATATAAGACAGTATTGATTCTTAATCATCAATATATTAAAGTCTACGGAATGGGTTATATGATTGTTTATAGACACAATATCTGATCTTAGTGTTGAGGCTAAATAACATTTAAATGTCTGAAAGTTCGTTTATTTCTAATGAATATCAAAACTTAATGGATATATAGCAATTTTTAATTGTTCTATCAGCAAAATCGATGTTAAATAATAATATAAATGTTAGTGTGGTGAGGAAATAACCGATCTTTCAGGCTTTGTATGATTAAAATAATATGTATGTATAAAACCTACTGTACCCAGTAATACAAGTAAACTTGTTACAACTACTTATATTTGTGTTTTTTTTTAAAATATTCTTATGTATAAAAAACGTTTTATTATTGCGGACTCCTGAAACACATGACATAGCTTACATTGTAACATTGGATAACTAAAGGCTGTAGTAGTATGCTTGTACGTAAGAGTACGCTCATACAGGGGGAGTCCCCGCATATTGAATAACGTCCGCATACGCAAGAGTTACCAACTCATGAAAATAAGTTATAACAGAGGAACTCTGTTATATCTAGGGATAATAGTTAATTTTTTCTTTTGCAATTACATAAAAGACAAGAATTGTGTTACTTCTGTCAGATTGTGCTCAGTTTAGTTTGTAGACATTATAATACAGGTTTTTAAGAAATACAACTTATGCAGACACAAATAAAAGTATATTTTCGGAAAAAAATTAATTAACAATGGTAGTGTAGTTTAAACGGGATAATAATAAAGTTATAAAGTATAAGGCGTTTCGTGGAGTAATTTGAAGAAACAACAGTTAAAAGTATTTTACTTAAATTTTGTACTATTTTCGTAGTTTTATTATTGTATCATAATAAATATATAATGTTAAAAACTGTAATATATTTTAAAATCAACTTCAAGACTCTTAAACAAGAGGACATTAAATCACAATAAAATATAGATATATTATTATTATTTTAAAATATTTACAATAAAAATATATATTTTTTAATGAATTATGAGAATATAATCATATATCTTCATTATGCCGTTTGTGGTGAGAATTTAATGGTCGGCGACTTTCTTCATCAGAACCATAAATGACTTCTTCATCTGAATCGTTTATCATAGAAAATGCAGGGTTGTCTTTCGTTATCGATGATGCTAAAAAAAATAATATATTTAAAATAAAAGAATATATAAACTGTATAGATTCGGCTCTTCGACTTGTTAAGCTGTAAAGAAAATATGACGTAACCGTTTTAACATGTTAAAAAACCTGAAGGAATTTTGGCGGTCATCTGGAGATTAGGTTATAGATCCTAAATTATTTTCTTTTTGACGAATATTTATTTGCAATTTACGATTTTATTTTTTAGTGAGTTGTTGCCTGAATACTGGACATTGGCATAATTGTCCTTATAAGATCATTCAGAAGATATCAGAGACCATTTAAGAAAAAAAGAAGATAATTATTATTTTAACTAATGCACAAAATAAAATAACGCGTTCTATTATCTCTTCAAAAGCACAATAACTAATGAATAGAAAATAAGTGAAAAACCCTCACCATGAATAGACCCAGATGCAGGTGAAAATAAATAAGCTAAAGTATACATTTTGAAGTTAAAAAGGCCATAAAGTGCCATAAACGGTGCAGACGTGTCGTAATGCACTTTGGGCTGCGACGCCCAATGATCCTGCAATGGCCCCGCTCCCCATCCTTGCAACGCGAGGACTGTTGTCAATATACTTACTGTCGCTACTACTATGGACAAACAACGCAGTCTTATATCTGAAATAATAAATTTTATTATTTAATATTAGCGCCTGAAGCGTCGATCGATATCCCAAACTTACCAAAGAATGGCATATTTCTTAAATCACTATACGCTTTTATTACAAGTATAACTAGATATAAAAAGTATAGCGTAACAGCAATGAAGAACCAGATTTTTATTACCTGAAATAAATAAGCACTTACATTAAAATAAGTTTTAATTATACTCCTCAAAAATGTTAAAATGCTAAAAGATTACTTAGACATAATTTATAATATACAGATTTTAAGATCATTTTAAAATGAAAAAATGAACGTTGTATGTGATTAGTAATGTAGTCGGATCTCCTGAATATTTTGAAAATTAAATAAAAGTGATAAAATGAAACTTACAGAATAATTAGGACTATTAAAATAGTTAAAAGTTGGGTCATAAAACGCATAATATTTCTGCCAAATACAAAGCACCAAAGCGGGAATAAATATGAGACCAATTATTATAAATTTGAATAAATAAAATGATATAAAATTGCGTTCGTTCTGAAACAAAAGAAAATTGATTATTTTTAATTAAAAATTGCGTAATTAGTGTAATTAAAAAAATATGCAAACCTGTCTCAAACCATGATATAATGCAAGCCAAGACAACATAACACAGGCTAAATAAAGTGTCTGAAATATTGAGTCCATTAATGGCGCGAAACAACTGCCTGATACTAATCTTAATGGAAATACTGGATCTGAAATCATGATAATAAAATACTCTGAATTGCGAGTTAACATTTTAAAATTTGATTTTCAATATTTTGGGTGCTGTGGTTCTTCTTATTATTTTATTAATGGCCTCAGATATCTAACGAAAACACCAACATCAAGTATTCAGGTACCAACCCAAGAATAATTTTATAAAATTTTAATACACGGAAACCCTCATGTCAAAAAAGAAATGGTTTATTAAAGAGATTAAATAATTGGAGAAAAACATAAACTAAGTGAGTTACGATGATTAAATTCATAATTAATAATCAAATCTGTCTATAACATGTCTATGTCTGTTTATATGTATTATTTTGTGCAATAAGTGTTATTATTATAATTATAAATGTTTTAATTAGAATGTCAGTTTTACAATATAATATTAGTATAACTTACCATTGTATAACAATAGTAGAGGCAATAGTATTGATAGCCATTTCTGCTCTATAGCCCAATCTTGTGTCGGATATTTTCTTAATCCATGAGCGAACCAACACTGAAATTATTACACATAAATATTAATAAGAAGTATATTTAATTTTCCTTATGCCAAATGTCAGTGTATTCATATTAAGACGAAGAAATATCGATAAATTAAGAAATTAAAATTGATGTACATCACTATTCTACGCATCTGTCACTTCATTGTGTGCGTCATTTTGCGCGTTCTCTTGGATGTAGTCAAAAGTATGTTTTCATTACTTATAGTTTAAATCATAGGTTTAAGTTTCTCTCTATTTAGTTTTTATATTCATCCTAAGACCGCATATACCTATATATTATTTTGCTCTTTTACATAGAAATATTAGACAAAGATTTCGTTATTTTGATTTCAAGTTATTTAGAAGAGAGTTTGGCTATATGAACTGTTAACTTATTTAAAACTCACCGATATAACAAATGTAGTTAACAGGAAAATAAAACGAAACCACGTTTCTATTTGTGTAAATCCTGGATTATATGTTTTGAACTGGAAAAATATATAAAACAATTTTATATAAAATAACCAGGGGTTTCTTGGAAATAAAATTACTCACATAAAAATATATTTCGTTAATATAATAACGTTTATGGAATTCTTTTAAACCGTAGAAGCGAATATCGAATAGATAATGTGTGTACTCGAGAGAACCGAGATGCAATATCAAAACTTCGTCGCATATCTGCTTCTTGCATCTCAGATGTTGTGTTCTGAAATATGTAATAAAGGTTTTATACAAGTGTTTCAACGAGCGATTATCAACTTATTGCAAAGTTAGGCAATGTTTATTTCAATTACTTTTTTAATCTGACGCAAGGTCGCTGCGAGATGACGGTTGCAATAGTATGTCGAATGAAGTCTTTGGAATAATATATTTCCTCATAAATTTAAATATAAAGAATAAATACCTATTTTCAGATTTATTTTCTGGTGTCAAATTAACAGGCATATGATCTGGCAGAATTCCATCGATAGTAATGCTCACTTGAAAGCTCTTGTCAAAAATCTCCTCTGAAACAAGAAAAAATTAAGCTGATATATTTTTGTCGAATTACTATAGATTTATAACCTTGGGAAAGCAATAATAAAGTAAGCAGCACTGACCATCATTATTATTAGTGACAACTTCCACAAGTAACCATAACTGCTGGACTCTCGTACCAAGAGCTGGAGTATGTAAATAGAATGGCCCTTGATAAATATTACTTGTATTTGACAAAATATCTTTCGCGCCAATAGATGTCGTTACTGTCGGTGAAGGACCTAGAAATTAAGAATGTTGTCTCAACTCACTTGCTTTTTATATAAGAAATTTAAAAAAAAATTTATAAAAACAATAAGTTTTTAAATATTTTATTTATTTGTATTAAAGTATTAAAATTTTCTTTCATTTGATTAAAAATAAAAATATAAACAATTAAAAAGTAAATCGAATTACCGACGAATAAAAAATCGATATACCTGCCAAGCCGATGAATACACCCAAACCAAAACACGCAAAAAATGCTATAAAGACCATAACGAACTCCCCTTTGTGCATGGAATAAATACGCATTTGAACAGATCTAAAAATACAAAAATATTAAATATTTCAAAAGGTAAATCTTAATAATACCAAAAAATAAAATAGGTGCGTAGTTTTTTGCGTTTATTTTTTCGGTTTAGTTAAACAAAGATGTTCATGATGTACTCAGTTATTATTGAAAAATATTATTCAAATATTAACTATAAAAAAATGCAGTTAGAATGACGTAAATACAATTACGTCATATTTCAAATAATCTAAGAGCAATTTGTTTCTCCCTTTTTTAAAAATAATGTTAACACTAGTGATGGTACTCACCTTTCACATCGATCATGATGATAAGCCGGAGCAATATATTTATTAAATTCGCTGAATAAATCACTAAACTGAGATAACGTGTTGCGTATTTTAAAATTCCATCCACCAGGAGGCAGATAATACGAGTAACCCACATTTGCCGAATCCATCGTATAAAAATGTAACTAATAGATCAAAATTTGACTAAATTTGAGTTTTTTATATTCATAATTTTGGTCGTCACATGTAGCGTCTTGTTTACAAGCATATTATTGATTTTCGCCGCTGCGTGATGGGTGTCGCGCGCTGATGTGGCACCGCGGCGCCCTGACGGTCGGACAAGTTTATTACGAGTCCTCAATCATTATGTATTGTATGTTGAGGCAATAGGGATTTTTCAATAGGGATTTCATTTAAATAAATTATGGAAAAATAATTAGAGAAAACAGCTTCATTATCATGCGGTGGTTCCTTAAAAGTATGGGATTTTACACTTTATTGGTAAGATACTAAGGTTCATGAGTACAACTATTCGTTGTTATTTCGGTGAAATTTTTTTTTCGGTCTGGCAATAAGAGATTGAGATTTGAATAACTGATTGGTTAAGAGTGAATATTTGGGCATATCTTCTTTTTCGTATCAAATTCCTGTTGATAGCCTTGGGTAGCAGCTGATTGGCTAATTTAAGCCATTCCCCGAGTTTGTGCGTTATATCATGTATGTAATTGTAATGAAATAAAACAAAAAATTATTATTATTGATTTAATTTAATAAAATTTAAGCTAAAAAGCGATGACTTTTATCTAAAAAGGAAACGTATACCGTCGCGTACAAACAATTATTATTGATAAAAAACACGAGACTCCAGCGGCTTGACTAAAATTAAATAATTAGCAATTACATTTAAGTACATATTGATAATGAAAGATCAACTATTCAATAGATATGTAAAAAATAGAAAAACATAAGGAAGAAATAAAAGAAAATATTATAAAAAAAATGTTTTAAAAATGTTATTTTTAGAGCTAATACTTATATCTATCATTCAGCTCTTTTAAAATTATTTCTTTTAATTATTTAATTAATATAAAAATTAATAAGTTTATTATTAAAACTTTTACTTTTACTAGAAGTTAGATAATAAACTAAAGATATAATAAGAGATAGAAAATATGAACCAGTATGTAGAAGTAACACTAAACAAAATTAATAATTAATTTTGTTAATAATAAGAGAATTTGATTGTCAAAGCAAATAAATAATCATTTTTCTGAATTTAAACAACGCTTGGTGCTTTTTGTACATTACTGATGCCCTCTTAAACTAATTTTGAATTTTTATATTATACTAGAATTAATAAATTAGCTGCTAATCAGATTTAAGAAATATCTATCTTATATTTATAATATAGCAAATTTACAAAAAATAATAATATAATACATAAATAACAATACCATAATATAAATACAAATGTCAGCCTAATTTTAGCATAAATAATAACAAATTTAAAAACTCTAAAATTATTTTCCCAAAATTACAATTATTGAATTTTTTTTACGATTAATTCTTTTTATTTACAAAAATCACAATAATTACTATATTTAACAGGCAATATTTGATATAATTTGTACTTTATTAGTTTAGGTTGTCAATGATATCGTTGCGTTGGCAACACTGATTGTACTAGAGATGTTACTAACGTCAGACATCGATTTTAGTGTCGTTGTTTCAGTGGTTATTTTCATAGGTGGCTGCGCTAAAAATATATTATTAAATTTAACTACATGATAATGATGATGGGCTGATGTAGTACTATCTATAGTTTTTTCTTGGTAGCAATTATCTCGGCATAGCAAAAAGATGGAGTACGCAATGAATTTCACAATTTATTTTCCATTAAAAGACGAGTGATTGACTTACCAGTGACATAATCTTTGAGCCACTTCTCAATAGCACCCGATTGTTTCTGAAGCCAGTTTATGCGCACATTAGCTGTGTCTACTAATTTTTGTAATGTTTGAGACAAGGGAATTAAATCGTTCTTATGCTTCAGTGCGAAGGATTTCAACTATAAAAAATATTCAATACTAATTTTAATAGAGTATAAGCTGTATAAGCCATAAATTGTACCTATTTGGAAATACTAAATCTATTTTTTTTAAACTAAATTATACATGAATTCAATGGCGCAGAGCTATTTTGATGTAATGATATTGAAGCCATAAAACCAAATAATATAACTAGATATAAGTAGCCGGGTAGATCGAAAAAATACCAACCTTATTCAATTCCTCATTGCTAGTAATAAAACCGAATGCACCATTGAGTACGGCTGGAAACATGAACGGGTCCAGTTGGCTGAATTTCCTATATATCCGATCCCAATTATTTATTAGAAAATCTTGAGCTATCTTGTATCCTATTGGCGTGTCCACTCTCCATGCTGCTGTTGCATATTGGTTAGGAATATCTGTTAGACTTTTTTCTAATAACCTGTAACATGGGAAATAAACTGAGAACGATATATTAGAGCATTGCATTATGTTTGTATAGCTTTAAAAATATAAAACTGTGTGATATGTAGTAAGTGTCAATAGAAAGACACGATAATACAAATCTAAATTTCACATTAGCATGTAATATATAAAATACATACCAAGCAATTAATTCCTCATTTCTCGTACAAGCAATATTATTTATAATAATATCTTTAATATTAGGATCCGTTGTGTTTTCAAATATATTCCATAGATAGTCGAATTCTGCTCTACCTCCGTGTTTGAGTGCCATTGCATAGACAAGAGAACGCAGGTAACTTGGTATGCTAAAATTTAAAAAATATATATAATAGACAATATCTTGGTGTTAAAGCCAGCACGAAATGATCAAGTAATTTTTATTAAATAAAATACTGATTTAAAAGCACATACGGGTTATTATGATAATCAGGTTGAGCAACCAATTTATCGAATTCACTCCGAGCCCATTTAAGACAACGAGGCGATTCCATATCACACTCCCACATAACTAAATTTTCAATGAGAAACGCTTCGTTATCATCCTTAGGTGCGTCCAGGCCATAATTCAACTTTTTCAATTGTTTTCTTAATAATATTTTCATGAAATCCTAAAAGAACAATTTTATATCTTAAAAACACAATTATAATGAAAAGGGTAAGACGACTTGGTTTAGGCGGCAAATATTCTTTGTTGATTTCTCTATATTAGCCGGTCAGTCGCATTTACGAATTCTGGTTACTAAGGGGCCATTCATAAATTATTAAATACGTCATACGAATTTTATGATTTTTTGATCCCTCCCCCGTCCTTGTAACAGCTGTATCACATTTTCTTACTTAACTATTGAAGAAATAAAAAGATCCATACATACTTGAAAATAGACATAAAACGGCGATGTTTTTAAATTATATTTCAAGAATGCCATATTAGTAAGTATCAAATCCCACACTGTTTTGGAATCTTCTCCGTCTATCACAAATGTTGTTAGATCTAATGCATAAGAATAGTCTAACTTTCCATCCTTAGCCACATTGAATGCATCATCAATCAACTGCGCTTTCGTAATTGGTGTTTCAATATGGCCATTCTTCAACGCTTTGATTAGAAGTGCCCAATTTTTCGTATCATAATTTACTCTATAATAACCTGTAATGAGTATATTTTAATAGATTTCATGTTTGTCACACACTCCGTCTCCCTTCCGCTTACGACATTTAACACGTGTTAGACAAGGATAATAGACAATATGTGTAGTTATTATTAAAGTATAAAACATTAAATATTGGAATTCCTATTGCCTGTTGATTTCCAACAGTCAGTAAATGACTATTAAATAAACCACTTGAATAATTACAACAAAATACTAAGTACTATGACGAATATTAATATAAGTATTAGTTGCAGTAATAAATATTAAGTAATAGGTATTATACATACCTATAGCATCAACGTTGACATAGAAAGCATTAGATCCAATATTAGGTACAGTGATTGACGTAGATTTACTCTTTAGCCATAATTTAGGTACAGTTGACCGGTTAGAATTAGGTTCGACGATTGCGTAACTGATCGGAATCTGCCACAACTGGTTCAGCATCTTCTTGTATGCATCGGCTGTTGATGAGAATAATTTCTGAAAATAGATTGATAAAATCAAAACTGTGATGTCAATAGCATCTTAGAAGCTGTTACAAAATTTGTTTAAATATACTAAGCACAATTTGGCTGAACTAGCATCTAACATGCCAATAATTATGTGAAATTCGAAAATAACCTATAAACAAACGAAATTACCTGTTCAAAAGTAATTTTCCCAGCCTTGTAATCCCTTTTAACAGTGAGAAGAGGATACCCAGCCTGTCGTGTCCACGTATTCATAAAAGCGACTATTGATATATCTTTAAGTTTCGGATCTGATTTAATTGCTTCAGACATTGAATCCCACAAATCATTTTCCTCAGCATTGACAAATTTCCTATAAATATAAGTTTTAAGTACAGATTGCTTGGCTATTTCAATACAGTATGTGTTTCCTGAAGACTGAGATGAGTGCACTAATCCACCGTTAGACAACCATTTTGCCTAAAAATTACATCTGAGGGACCTAAACCAAATAACTCATACTCAACGCTCTAATATTCCCTTTGCTAAAAAGAAATCAAACAATGGTATTTTTCCTCAACGAATCACTTCTGACTAAAAACTCACCATTTATCTAAATAATGTACAAGCCCTTCATGAAACAGATCATAACTAATGGTGTGATTGAGCATTCTAATGAGGCTTGCACCCTTAGCATATGAGATTTCATTAAACTTCTGTGATATTTCTGAAGCATCGGACACTTCTTTAGACACTGGTGATGTATTCTTCAAAGCATCCGACCTTAGGAGATCCATTTTGTCAGTCGTAAACGATTCTAGTATATTCCACTGCGGTTCTATCTGTAGAGAAATTAAGTCCATCATAGACCCAACATAATAAATACATTATATACTATACGTTGTTTTATATATTGTTCAACTCACATGATTAACACCAACATATTCAATATATGTAGCGAATCCTTCATTGAGCCATAAATCATTCCACCAAGTCATAGTGACGAGGTTGCCGAACCATTGGTGAGCTAACTCATGAGCTACGGCAATAGCTACATTCTGTTTATCATGTGGAATATTATCTTTCTCATCGAATAATAATGTTGTTTCCCTGTAATTAAAAGTATATAATTATAAAGGATTAGCACAATAGATACATGAAGTGGTTCACTTTCTATACTATATAAGTCATTGTATCTTTTTCGTCCACTATTCTGGATAGAAGAATAAAAAAATGTATTTCAGACCTTTTTTTAATTAAAGAAATTTAACATTGCATAAATGTGATAAACAATGATTATTGCTTGTGTAAAATGTCGGTAATTTGATGACTAAACTAATATTCATGACTACATGATATTGGAAAAATACAACTTTATAATTGTTATGTGTTAGGTCACTTAATTAACATCATTATAGATAGTAATAAAAAGGCAGTCTGATGATGATGATTAGCCCAATGTGTCACGCAAGTGTAACCCATAAAGTGACCTATTATGGAGATTATGGATTATCCAGAATAATAATAAATTCATACCTAGACCCGAAGCTAGGATATTTGTGCTAAGGACGACACCAACATATAAACCAAGACTAAAAACAACAGCCTTATTCAAGCTTAAGGTGCTTGACCGTTAGGCATATACCTGAAAGTCATCAATCCCCAATTCTCCATGGCTCCACTAGAAAAGTCTGGAATAGCCACCAAATCAATTTTATCCAGCACGTAGGGATATCCGAAAACATATTCATAAAAGTTCAATAATTTAGGTGCAATCGAAACGGCATATTTGGCTTTGTTTATTAAATTCGGTTGGGCCCAGACTTTAATGGTTTTTGAAGTATTATCTTTGCTTAAGAATGTAGTTTCCAAAGATTTAAATTCTGATAATGCGTATGCCACCAAATATGTAGACATTTTTACTGATCTTTCAAAATGAGTCCATTTCCATCCAGGTTCTTCTGCACTGAAACATAAAAACGCTAAATTATTATAACATATCTTTAACAATAGACAATAAGATACCAAAGATATATTACATTGGTACCAGTCGAAATTTTTGAGAGGGTTTGCATCTTATAGTCGGCTGCAGATAGAAAGAGGAAGTATTTGATGGAAAGTTGAAAGTTTTAGATTATCTTAATCACTTTTTTTACGTCAGTTAAAATTTACATCGTTTTGTGATCTCTATATATCAAATTATTGAAGACAAAAACACAAAAACATAACTGCTAATTGATAAATATTATTCTTATAATGCTTTCTGTAATGATATCTCACATAATTGACCAATTCCTAACTTATATGAGCTCTGATACCAATTTAATAAAGTTTAATAAAATTAGTACTTAAATCTTTAAAAAAAAGTAGTAATTTGATAAGACGTCCAACCTTGGCAATAACTTCAATTCATATCAAAAGGACAAAGGTTAGCTATTTAAATATATCTAAAACAATAATAATAGGAAATAAATATTATAAAATGTATAGTTTAAACACACACGAATGCTTGTACAGTCAGCAACAAAAAATAAAACACACAATTGTTGTGCATACTTTACGTTAATGAGATATTGCAATTTAGACAATTTTGTTTTTTTTAATAACTTTTATGCTGACTGTACCTGGATGTCTTTTGGTATAAATGGTTGGTATCATACATAAATACGTATACAATTCTTACTTCAACTAAAGACAGACAAACAGACAGACAGTCAGAGAGAGAGAGAGAGAGTTCCTTGTATGACCTCACAGTTAAACTGCAAGCTAATAATAATAATAATCTTACATATCTTCTTCAGACGATACTCCCATGTTAGACAGTGCTGTAGTTTTATTGTCATGTGCAATACTTATTTCAAACATGGCTTTAAATTCTGGTTGATCAAAGCATGGGAATGCCGCCCTCGCAAATACTGGTTCAAATTGGGTTACTGCCATCCATCTGCAAATATAGACTTCATTAAAATAATTTCAAAATTAGATACGCCAAGTAAGATGCACTGACAATCGACATGTATGAGAAGTGGTAAGTAAAGAGATAAACTTTTAAGGCCCCATAAACTTTAACTACACTGGCAGGGACATGAGCATGAGATAAGCAGTGGTATATTTTTAAGAAACAAATTAGCACAAGTCATGTAATGGGTTGACAAAAACAAACAAAACGCAGTGCAAAGATGAAAAGGACTTCATAGGTCTCCAAATTGATGTATAATCAGAAGACAGCTATAAAAAAATTTAGAACAAAAAGATACTTACTTGTGTTTATTGTCACTATCCAAATAAGGACTTTTATAGAGACCTCTTAAAGAATTAGTAATTGTTCCATTAAATGATATTTCCAATATGTAATCAATATTAGGTTTAATATCTGTAGCTAATGTAAGTACAAGTTGATTATCAATAGGTTCCTTTTTAACTGTTAAAATTTTTATTTCCTTTATATTGCTATGAGTGACTTGAGTATCGTGGGATTGGATCACCATTCTTGGCTCCTCATTTTGAATTGAATTGATTTCCGTTAATGGAACATAACTACCATTGAATACACTTGTTTCTGTTGATATTAAGGTTGTAGGATTATCTATTGTTGTGTTTTGTGGATCTTCATTTGTTTGTGTAATTTCTTTTGGCACATTCTCTGTTGTAGAATTGTCAGATTTGGTGGCTTCACTATATGTTTCTGATGTGCTTGTTTCTTCACTATTCTCTTCTGTGCTGGGGATGGTTGTCTCAGTAGAAGAATTCACTTCCCGCTTAACTTTATGCAAATGTGATAATGGAAGTACCTCATATGTTTGCTCAGTAAGCTTAATATTATTATCAATGCTTAATTCAGAACAATGTAGTATTATTTTACTGACATTCCTTTTAGCTCTTAATGTAATATAAACTGTACCACTAAAATTTAAATTTTCTACATCAATCTTCTTTTTTAATCTATAGAAACTTGGCACAATGTTTGTGGTTAAGCGCAATGATTTTGTCGGTGCAGTTTGGCCGAATGGTTCAGTCTCGTCCCAAAATTCATTTTGCGAACTTTCTGCAAGCTGAAAATTGGGATTTATTTAATTAATTATTTACTAACCTTTTTGGATACAAGATGAGAAATTTAACTGACTACTATTTAAAATAAATATTATTTTATAAAGATAAAATATGTAACAATAATAATAAACAATCTCTACATTATACCCGGCATCCATTACCGGCAATGTATTTATTGTATGAAAAACAGTAAAAATTAAAAGGAACTCCAATTATTATAAAAGGATTTAAAATATATTACCGTTATTAATATTTACAAAATAAATAAATAAACTCACAACTCTGTGTATGCACAGCACATGTATAAAGCTTAAATTAATTAATAATTTTAACACAAATAAACGCATTTTTCACTTTTAGTATCACAAACACGTATTTTTATAAATCACACTACAACTAAATTAGCATATTAAACAAGTTTGTTTAAGTATTTAAGTGAAACACAACATAGTTCAATTGTTTTTCTATGAACTCTATGCGATGTAATTTGACAAGAGTTGACAAGATACAGCTGTTCGAATTGGTTAGCGGTGAACGGATGACTTTTTGTTTTTAAAGCTGTGAATGGCTGCGATTATCAAAGCGGGTTGTGTTTCAATCAAGGACTTCAACTAACTAAAAATTTAGTTGAAGTCTTTGTCATGCAATCATTATTACGATAAAATTGCTGATAATAACTATGAGTATTACATTTAAAACATTCAATACATTTAAGTTATATTGTTATGTGTACATATTTATTTATATTTTATATCAGTGAATTCTAATTTCGATACGTACCTTCAAACATGTAATAAAATAAACAACAACTCCAACTACAGTTGCCAATAAAAGGGCGAGTATTACGAAGGAAATGCATATGCAAGTGGAGACGAACACACCCCCTTTTCTTTTATAATTAATATCATCTGAAGTGTGCGTTTCGTATGGCAAAAACTGTTGCCGGCTTGTAGATATAGTCATTTTAACTTATACTGAAAATAAAATAAGAGAATTAACTCACGAGTTCAATCATTGACATTTAAGTCACTTTTATTTGGATTCGTACGTTAAGCTCTAAGCGACAAAAATATTGGAACGAACTTGGTGTGTATTTTAACAGTTTTTTATGTGGGACATTTTGGTTCTGGGTATTACCGATAGTTTCGCATTGATCTCTCTGTATAACATATACCTATATAATCCGCATAAAGTGTTTTAATTTGGTTAAATCATATTCGCTAAAAACCTAAAATATTTTTAATTAAATTTATGTATGACAATAATAATTCTGTAAAAAATATTGAGCAAAAAGTTGATTTAAAATTTAAACTTAATAAAAAAGCTATTTCCGTAATCCGGGGTATCAAATATATTGTAGTAAAAAAGAATATTTGTTTTTAAAAATTGTATGAGGCATTTTGTGTACAGAAAATGAAAAATCTACTAATCTAATTTAAAGTTCATAACCAAAGCTGTTTGTGTTATCAATTATTACTTGATTATCGTGTATATGCTATGTTTGTTATACCTGGCACGGAGAAATACATAGTAAAACCACTGAATTTAGTGTAAGAATAAGAGGACAGTAAATACAATAGTATACATAAAACTTTACGCACAAATAGGTATATACAATATAACATTTGGGTTACTAGTTTATCCAATGCGTGTTCACACGGCTATGTTTTCATTTGTTCATTACAATGTTAATTCGTGTTATATTTATTATGCAACGAAATTAATGCAGATTTAATAAATAACTTAATACTTAATAAATCCATCAAGGAATTAATGAAAGGATCAATGTTTTTTTTTTTCAATCAATCAAGCATCAATTTATTTGCTGAATTACTTATTAAATATAACATGTATTATCTGTAGGTATATCTATTCTATATCAAAGGCAGTTTTCCCGTAGAGTTTTCTGTCAATAGAAATTCATGAATGCAACCTTACAAATCCAATAAATAGAAGTACCCACTTATATTTAATGACATTAGATTTTTTTTGATGAAATCTCTATAGAAAAACGTACTGACTTTCATTTAGAGTGGATTTATTTTATTGCTCACTATCTCCTTAGGGCGTCGTATTTTTTATACCTTTATTATTTGCGCATGTAGCCTATTTTTTTTATTAGATAAAATTTTCTTAAAGCAAGTTTCATAGTGATATAGAAAGCTGCCACCTAAATTAACTAATTAGTCATTTATAATTAAACTAACATGAAAAAGTATTATATTTTAGTGTTTTACTCATAAATTGTGGTAATTTTTACAATTAACAAGAACAATATAAAATCACAAAATTTTCTTTAGTAAATATCAGGTTATTGTCCAACAAATAAATACTAATTATTCTAATGTGACTTTGTAATTGGTTGTAAGTTCAATGGGTCTTAATGGTACGATGTTATAGTAAGCATCGCTTTGAATTTGCAAAGTGACAGGTTGTACGAATACTTGATTAGATGAATATGCATCATCCAGATTGACAGGTTATATGACACTTCACAGATGATACACTTGAAGTTGACTAATAACTGTCATCAGTCTAGCTAGTACGTTCTTTCTTTGTACATATATTTTTCATGTAATAATACAGTAATGACTGTAGTATATTGTTAACGTCACTAATGGTACAATGCTTGCTTGAATACATTTATTATTTCGATTCGCAAAGTATATGTTATTAAACATCAGTGGCGCCATCTATGCGTATAATAAATTACTATTATATATTATATATATACTATTATATATTTGGACAGGTGATTATAAACATGTATATACTGCTTTATTCTGAAACTAGGTTGTTCTGTGTTACGGGGTTCAGGACAAGGCCAACACAAACATATAACAATCAAATTAGAAATTTGTTAGTCTAATATATCAATATTTGTTTCGACCATAACTGGAGCAAACACCCGCGCGTTTTATTCTGGTGCGATAACTATTTAGCTGCAGAAGTGCCCAGTGAAACTATAGGTTGGTAAATTGATCCCAATTTAGTGGATCGAACTAGATTGTAAAATAAGAATATTGAATAATGTTGAAAAAATTTCCATTTGAAAAACTCATGTAATAATAACAAAAGGAAGAACAGCTGTACAATTTATTATGATAATAAAGTTTGTTTATTATAAAGAAAAATGTATAAATTATATGTATAAACATCAATGATTTGTTATGAGAATTGGGCTCACACATCTTAAGTGTATGTATTTATTATTCACGGCGGCGTCTCGTCAGCTTTGCACAATAATCGAGTTTTATATGTAGTTAAGGTTCGTTCATACAAGCCAAGCAAATTGATTTGTGACCCAAATATGTGGCAGACTTGGTTAGTGCAGGGAGAAAACTTTAAGATTTTTATATTATTTTACGAAATGTGTATACGTGTGTTAATTCTGAAATACACCATTAAGATATAATTACATTTTCATCATTATTTAGATTATTTTCATCATAAATACCACGCCGACTCTTGCAAAAATGGTATGGTAAATGTATAGAGCGTTCCGGAATATCATTTTTTGAAATAAAATTGCACTTTGGTTGATGTATGATTCTTTCATTTTGATTTAAAAGGTGAAAGAAACAAAATAACATTAAACAGGCTTCAAATTTGAATATAGCTTGAGTATTGAGCTATGAATAGTGATCACATTCCGAAAGCAGTAAAATATTTGCAAATGAAATTATTTAATGTTATCACCGTGATAAATCATGGTGGCAATAAAAACGTTCTACTATTTGCAAACTTCTAATCAAATGTTATGTATAATTCACCATCCATATCGCAGAATAATGTTAAAATTAGGTATTTGGGTGAGTCTGGTTTGCCTTCGCAAGATTCAAATGATTTATTTGGCTTTGCAATGCCAATCAAATAAAGAAATGTCTACGTTTCAATTTCATCTATTAAAGTACTAGGAAAAAGTGTATTCTAAGATTTTTAACTTCAAATATCTCGGGAGAACCAGTTGAAATTTGGAAAGACATAAAAATGTATTCTTTTCCCTGAGCTCGAATTAGTTAAATTCATAAGCCATTACTAGTCTACACGCAATTCATCGAAGTTTCATCACAATCGGTTTTAAATGCCTATATGAGGACAAACAAACAAACATTGTTATTGGTTTTTTTAAATATTCGCCTATTAAAAATGTTGTGCGAATCTGGTTTGTATCTTTTTATTGTTTTGTTTAGTTAACTGGCATTTTGTTTGTTTTTATACATAGTGTAACAAATATATTATTAGTCAATGTGTTACTTAAAGGTCATTAATTTATTTAAGAAAGAGATAATATGTAAAACTGTTTTAAATGATATATAAATAAAAATATATGTTTTTTCTTATTTCTGCACGAAACACCAGTATCGCTTTTCAGATTCAGTTCAGAATAATAATAATAAATATTTATTACCATAACATTTTATAGCATTTCCGAATTGATTAGAAAAATTTATTAATAATCTAGAAAGACTTACCAGCATAATTTAACTAACACAAGAAACTAACTTTGTAACTCTAAAAAACACACAATACCTTCAAAATCACTATATTGTTAATATAAATAAAATAATAATTAATCACTAGAAAATATTCGTTAAAATTGTATTATTTAAAACTACGTACAAAATGATAGAATTATAACAATAAAGAAGCGCGCGCGCACCGTTTCATTCGACTTGGGTTTTACTTCGGCTACAGTGAGCAAGTCTCCGCGCATGCGTTAAAGAAAACTCCATGAAACGTCATTCACTAGCGATCGACCTTGCCGCGATAATGTTCAGTTTTATGCACTTACCTTCATATTGTTACCATGAAATATTTATTTACCATGAAAAAGTAATTTAACTTCATAACAAATAACTATTGCATCAAATAAATAAAACCGGGTGCATATATTATTTTTGTACAGAATTCCAAGAATTGAAAAAACCTACACATTAATAGGCTAGAAATAATACAAATATGCACCTCCCCGAACCAAACTTTTCACAAGACAAACATACTCGTTTTTTATATATAGGTATAACACAGGAATGCGAAAGTAATATCTAATATTTCATTATAGTCCACGAAAAGAGTATTTTAATATTATAGTGAATTTGTTTTAAGCAATAATATTTATTACAAACTATAGGTAGGTTCAATAGATAGGTACATATGTTTTAAAACCACAGCCCTACAATCAGATCACATGTCATAACATTACATCATTGAGTACTTCGTCGTATTCATGACGTATTGTACACATACGAACAATAGGACCAATGTGTTAATATTCCTATGAACTTATAATACATATATCATTACACAAATATCTATAATAAAAGCGATTTAATACAATATATAAAGTGTACCCACTATTCTAATATTGACTGAGGTGTATCATTACAGACACGTCATAATTAATATGAACTCGAATCAGGACAAAACATGCAGTATATGGAATATTTTTTATTATTATGTTCTACGTGTCCATAGTGATACTCATCTACTTACTGTACTGTCTTATAATATATTAATAAATGTATTTATTGATGAATATTTATTAGAGTTAAAAACATATAAACAAAAAAAGCGACGTTAATATCAATGTGGCGAAGCAGGCAGCAATATGCTACATTTAATAATAATAATAAATACCTACATATACATACCTGATCGCAAACTATGCTATCCATCCTGTGCTGGATATCAGGACAAGGTCATCCAGGTCTGAAACTATAAAAATGTAAAATTGACGTGCCTGCCAATGGGTCATGAAGGCCGTCATATTTATTATTCTTATATTTAATTACGAATTACGAATTTAAATCGTGCAATTGTTGGATATTCTATATAAGATTAGATATATCGTGATCTTGATCTTAAAATTCTTTCCTCAACAAAAACTTATTAATACAATTCACACGGAAAGGGTCCTTTAATTAACTTTTTCCATTTGAGTCTATATTTTTGCCTAAACTGCAAATGACGAAATTCCCGACGTACACTAATGACATGAACGACCTCTTTCTTGATATAGAAGTGGTCATGAAGATCTGCCCTCATTACTACATTTCACCCTTAAGGTGTATGATATATAGATAGGTAGGACCATTGTATTAGGGCTACCCTTCACAGCTTTACTGAAATTATGTAATATTAGGATTCTATTTCAATTTTCAATGGCTTACAATTTATTAAAAGAAACATTTGTAATTTAAAAAGAGAATCCTGAAATCCAAACCAAAAAGTGGCAAGGAAGTTCGGAGTTTAAAGCTAGTACCTATATTCATTAAAGTGAATCTTTTACTAGATATGTTTAAATGATTCTCTAGCGCGAAAAGACTTAAAAGGCGGAAGTTCATCTTCAACAATTTAAAAGAAAATAATTCTGTTTCCAACCAACATGCATAAGATGAATGGAAGCAGCTGACCTGTGAGTAAGAATATGATAGGTAGCCATTATTAGTGGCAGCCTTACCTAAAACCGAGTTCGCTTTGGTTAAGCCAAGGTGCTGTCGAGACACTATCATCTACCTGATAAATGACGAAAACCTTGAAAAGGTCGCTCTAGTAATTTCTACAGTATGGCAAACAAATGACATGTTTTCGACAGATAACTAAAGTACTAAATCAGTTATTGAGTGCTTCCCCTTTAAGGTATGAGTGCGGATATATCTCGTTTATCTACTACGCCTAATAACATTTCATAATAAAGTAGTAGATACACTGATGATTCACCAATTTACATTTTATATTCATTTAAATGAATCAAAAAACTATGTATATCATACTAATTCTAAATTACAACGTATTTAAAAACGCTTGATAAGTTTACTATTGCATTTTTTTTACATTTTTACTACGATGTTTCGAAAGCAATATAAACATATCGATTTTTTGATGTTTACATTTAAAACTTTGAACTTAAAACATAATTGAATCTTCAATTTATGTTGATGTTGAAATCCGTTATTACAAATAAACAAAATTGTGCAAACATTATTTAATATTAGATAGTTTATTTGCACTGTCCAATTGCGTAAACTATTCTAAACAAATGTGCAATGTAATTGGAGTATTTATTTCAAATTTTTTAACCACCATGATTTATTACTTTACTGTTACCTATTATTTTGCTGTAAAGTTTTAAATTGTCCAAGGAAATATGTGTCCGTGATTTAAATTACTCATATATAATAGTAGTGAGTAATATATAAAAAATCAATAGATTTAATTTAATACGAAAAACATAGTATTACAGAGAACAGTAGTAGTAGAAATTGAAAAGTTTTTGGGCTAAATTGCATTAATATAGTTTTTCTTATCTTCAAAATTGTGATAAAGGCTCCTTGAAGGAATTTTGATATCTCCTATAAATTAAGATTTGCTTCACTGGCCAATTTGGAAAAATCCTCCTGTAAATGTACAGATATGCATAGCTTAACTGTTAAAACAGTAATCTCATTATAGGCTTACGTTCGGTCAGGAGCGAACGACGACGTAACATTTCAATTATGGGAACCTTTGTAAGGCGAAAACAATCAACTTCATGGGGTTTATTTATTTTTTCAGCCTTTAGCTGAAGCGGAAATTCGGAAAGCAATAAGTTCGCCTGATTGTGTCGGCTTAATGAATTAGTCAAACTTCTTTTTGCTTTTCCTGGATGGGGAGGCTAGTACTACTATTTGGTGTATATTTTATAAAAACATGTAAATTGTTTCACATATCTCTATTTCAGTAGACGGATTAACATATTTTTCTAGTGATAAACATAAAGTTGATGGTTTACTCGTTGAAAACACAAAACTTTATGTATTTAACCTAAATGACTAAAATAATCTATTACTTGTATTTAGTCTTATAAATTTCGATTGCACTGATTAAATTGAAAAGAATTTATCAACGGTAATATATCCTGTAGGTATGTCGTGTCTATATAGATATGTTTATTGCGCGTCATTCACAATCACAGTGGCTAAATAAGTCATTTCCTGGATAAGCAATTGAGCGCCAAATTGCTGGTAGGGACTTAGGCGAGATTCACAGTCCTCATTGCGATCTCGAACTTCGTAGATACTACATTGTTCCTGTAAGTATTGTACAAAATGATTTATTACTTCTCGTAATTGACTATTATTCTTTTCGTTAATGATCTTTTGACAGTCATTAAATGTCCTAAATTCACAATGAGGTTAGTCCAAAACAGACTTACGTAAGCGATTATTTTGTACGTCCTCCTAGATAGCATACTTCAATCTCTTTAAACAAGATTTAGCATAATCTCTTGTAATCTTGTATAATTATAACACCATTTATATTCCAAACATAGATTTAATTTTTATCAACTACTTTTTCCTTTATAGTTATGACGTTGTAAATATTTGTTATTATTATTATTATTAATTTATCATTTCAATTAGCAATTTAATAACTTTCACCGATATTGGATGTAAAATAAAATCTAGTATTTTTCTAATTTGAATCATTTACGCATACCATTATTACGCATTAACATTCGCAGAAATTAATTAAAGTTCACTCTCTTCAGACAAAATTTTCCATCGAACAGTTTGACAGCTGTGTTTCAAATTTTTAAATACATAGTTATAACAAAAGCATACTTAATACATTAAATATCCATTTTAGTTAAAATTAATACAATTTTTATATTATTATCTTTCAATGTTAAAACCCTAAAAGAGAATTAAAATATGCTTATTATCGAGTTTTAATTGAAGCGTGAATACATTGGGATCATTTTAAAGTGTTTTGCTTTTAAAAGTGAATTAATAGAAAATGTTTTTAAAAGCTTGTGTAGTAAAAATTCATGATCCCGATTGCTAACGGATCCGTTTTACTTGTGACAGCTCGATTCGAAACCCAGACTAAATTCGTGATAAGCCCACAGTTTGCTTGCCACTTTTTTCGATGTAAACCGACGACTCGCAAGACATTAATTGGTTTATTATGGTATGATTTTCAGCAAGAATGTATGGCGAACGAAAGTTGTGGTTGGCATTGGCATGTGTCACTTACTTAGCTATAGTCGAATCTGTTCCACCGGATAAGGTT
Organism: Tineola bisselliella; assembly: GCA_028551675.1. Taxonomy (NCBI): domain Eukaryota; kingdom Metazoa; phylum Arthropoda; class Insecta; order Lepidoptera; family Tineidae; genus Tineola; species Tineola bisselliella. The sequence continues at coordinate 24,702 of JAPWLS010001667.1, read as the reverse complement.
AGTTATGGAGTCAATATTGCATCCTGTCGCATGTAGTGCGAGTGCTCGCCCCTGATCGCAACTTCACCTTGTTATCGCTTAACATTGTTACGTATGTAGGCACCTAATGGCTTTTAGTTATATCTATACTTTACAACAGAGGCTCCCAAACGTTCTGATGGATACGATTGCAATTTTTTTTTATATAGAAACGCCTAAATATTTATATTGACATAAACCTCTTATGTAATTATCGGAATATCTAATACATTACAATTAACGCGGTCGTAACCAGCATAAGATATTTTAATATATATTTTTATCATTTATGACATTTTCCGTATCATTGGTCCAATAAAACACATAAATCCAATTTTGCATTAAGCGAACGCTCCAGTTATCATAGTTGTATTTCCCAGATGTGACATCGACCTAAAAAGGATATTTTTATCGCGTGACCTCCTATAATTTGTTTATTCAACGGTGAAGCTGCGAAATTACCATACAATTTGATTTCCTACAGCTACCTTGTGAGATTTATAAATAGAGTTAATACCCTTCAGAGACAAGGTCGATAATACTTATATTTTTACTAGTATGATGATATTAGATATTATAAATATATGACAAGTAAGCTAGGTGAAGTACTATAGTTATTATTTTATGAATTTGATGCAATGTAATGCAGATGCAATTGTACGCAGATGTTATCCCTGAGGGCCCTTCCATCAGACTCTCTCAGGCCTCTTCACCAAGCCCAGGCTATCTCTTCATCAGACATTTACAATAACTCCTGTTTATTACACCCATTGTTTGTTATTGGCCTTTCGAATAATACTCAAAGGCAGCTTTGCTTATAGCGCAGGGAGTGCACCGCACACGGGCGCAGGAGTGTTAGGGGGTGCCTAGCGGCTCATTTACTCTACACAATAATTACTTTTGTTTCAACATAAAATCAAGTTTAAAAGGATTTTGATCACTAGAGGGCGCTACATGGACTAGAGCGGCCTCGGTCCATACGCAGTGTAATTATAAGAACCCTAATTAATTCCAAAACCTTAATCGCAATTTATACTTACAGATATATCCACTTCACATAATAAAGACAAGGAGTATTGACTTGAACAATGCCCATGCATTGGCAATGGAAAGCCGATTGGAAAAAATAGTCAAGCCTACTGAATACAAGCTGGATCTGGAACCTTACCTCGATGATGGTATATACAAAGGCCATGTGTCCATCAATATAACTTGGCTACGGGATAGCGATGAGTTCACTTTACACAGTGACTATGGATTAAATATTACTGATACAGTTTTAATGATACAAAAAAATAAAGATAGGTAAGGTCTAAATTTTTTATTATTATTTATTTATTAAAAGTGAGTTTTTAGCACAGTTGCACTTAGTCAGCCCTATGGAATATTAACTACGACCTTATACAAAAGTAATACGTACTGGCAGGAAATTTTCAAATGTTTCATTTGAAGTATCAATTTGCAGACAGAAACTTAAAACTTTAATAAAAATATCATAATTGTTTGCTGAGCCAAGTTTGTTCTGTTTGTTCAAAGCTTGGTTACGGTTTTATGCAATCCAGAGTTTCTCGAGTACTCCAACATCGTAGTTTATTATTAAATATAGGGGTATTTAACTTAGTCGGAGTGACATTTATAGCTACCTACTAACGGCCAGCTTGCTATTTATATTTCGCATGTCTACTTTATTAGCTTAGTTTTTAGAAATCTAATACATAACTAAAAATATAATTTAATCTAATTTACAGAACATTATCAAATGTGTTAATTAAAAGAACTTATTTCGACCCAAAAAAATCTACATACACGATTACACTAGAGAAATCAATCAAAAACAATACTAAAGGTCGACTGGATTTAAGTTTTGAAGGAAAAATGGAATTAGAAGCGACGGAAGCGTTCTTTAAAACCAGTTATATTGATGAAATGGAACAGGAAAGGTAAGGATTAAGACAAAGTCTATATCAATTTGTCTATGTGAGTGTCCGTGGGAGGAATGAAGTTACTTGGGAGTTAAAGGTTGCTATTTATTTAATTTCTCCTCATTTATTTTGTGTTACCAAAAGTTTCATACCTATTTTTTTGGATCACCACATAAAAAAGGAAATTTGGTACAAATATACATTTTTTTGGTGTAATTTTTATCATATGCCATGATCGCCGGTTTGTTTTTACTATATAGCGTCTAGCAGTGTGCATATTAACCTAAATAAAGCTAATGTTTGTATCATACGCACCTATCTTCATTCTCTTTTTCATTTTGTTTTTATAATATTATACAGCTTCGTAGCAGCTACACAACTTCGTCCGACTAATGCTAGAAAAATGTTTCCGTGTTTTGACGAGCCCGAATACAAAGCTACTTTTCTAATGTCAGTGGTTCGTCCTAGAAATATGGTGGCTCTTGGCAATACGCACATTGAAAAAATAGAAGATATGTAAGTATAGTTTTTTAAATTTCACAAATATGTCCGTCACATTAAATGTTGTTGGTTTTCCATTCATAATTTGAATTTAGAACTTTCCTTTTTAAGCCGATGTCCGTCAAATGGCATTTGTTTTTTTTGTTTCTTTTTGATTATTATTTCTATTTACAATTTGAATTCAGAACATTGTGTCTTGACGAAAATGTAATTATTTAAATACGTAATTGATCAGATAGCTATGTTTATAGCTATTATTATTTGTTTTGTCAAAAAAAAAAAACAATTGGACTTCGTGATTTTTGATTTTGAATTTAGAACACTGCAGAAATGCCGGTATTATAATATATGCAGGCCGAGATTTAAAACTTTTTGAGTTTTTGATAGGAAGTGTCATTTAACAGTTCAGGTGAACCTGATGCAGTACGCGTTCATTATAAAGAGACACCACCACTATCAACATTCAGTCTTGGGTTAGTAATAGCAGATTTGAAACAGCTCGGCAACAGCACTTTCCATAAAGATAAGAAACGCCTTGATCTCGGTAAGTAAAAAGCCATGACCCCTTCATTTAAAGCCTTTCATATTATACTGCTGGTATACATGCTTCTTTATTTGACTACAAAAAGACTCGGTATATAGGATAATAAATAATAATGTCGAGTTAGATAACATTGTTAACGACGATCTACTTTTCAAGAGCATCAGAGAGAGAGAGATAGGGGAAAATATAAAAATTGAGACATCGACTGAGTTAAATTGATATTTTATTGAACTTTATTTTAAGAAGAATTAGAAAATTGTATTTGATTAGTGTCTAATAAATAAAAATGCGATAAAATCAATTATATTCATTCGTGTAGAAATTCGTTTAATGCATGCTTTGTTTTTAGCTTTTCTTTATGCCTTAACTTTAATATAATATATCACAAATTACTTTAATATAAATATGATGGGTTTGTATTATAACATTATGGAGGAAAGTTGTCGGGAGCAACAAAAAGTGTCCAACAAAAGTTGCTTTATTACACTTGTTTTGTAATATCACCAGCACACGTGTTTCTTATTATAAAACAAATCCAATGTTTTGTGAATACAAATTGAAACTTCACTTATTAATAGTAGCTATTTTTTAAATTTCATTCCCATATTATTATTATTATTGAGACATTATTAGTTTTAATTAGTACATTAAACCTACACATTTATTATATATGTTAGTACTTATATCAAGAAAGTACTTGACATAATAATTATACATTTTCGATAGGCATTTGTTTGCTTTCTATATAATTTGAAATTAGAACCCTTATGCCATTGAAATGGCGTTTCTTAGAGGCTTCATTTAGATTTGGCCTATTCATATTTTGAATTTGGAACTTTGCGTCTTAGCGGGAATGCTATTAATTAAACTAATATTGTTGTCAGATTGCCGTCAGCTTCATATTTTTTTATTTTAAATTTAGCATGTTAGTTAGGTAATGTCTTCATTTCAGTAAACTATTATTATTCTTTTTTATTTGAGTCTTTGAATTTGAATTTTAATTATTACTTTTTAGAATTAAGGGTATGGGGCCGAGAAGAGTTTTTGCCAGCATTAGAAGGATTACAGGAGAAATTGGATTTGGTAGTTTCTGAACTGTATAAATGGTGGAAAGTGCCTACTCCTTTACAGAAATTGGACATCGTAGCATTGCCTAATTATCAAGGAATTAAACCTGCTGATAGTTGGGGACTCATTGTTTTTAAGTAAGCTCTTCTGTAGTAACATATTTAATTTTCATTATAATTTTTGAAAAGTATATTATGTAGTATGAGGTAAAACTAATTTTCCATAGATATTTTATTAGAATATATTTGAAATATTGGAAAATAGAAAAAAAATTGAAAGAAATCTAAAATATTTCTATTGATTAATTTATTAAGACATTTCGAAAGCTTTGCAGCTTTAATTCAATATTTTTGTAATGATTTTTGTAATGATGCAGTGATTTTTTGTAATATATTTGTGAAAGCGTATAAAATAATGACAAAACGCCTACGTGAACATTCGGTTTAATTTATTTTAATGGGATAGGTAAACATTTGAATTATAGTTAATTTCCAGTTCTATTGGTGAAGTTGGTTAGTTAATTATCTTATCTAAGGGGGTCGGGAATGAGGTTAATTCTGATTACATTAAACTACATAGTATGTATAATACCTGTGTATTGTTATCTGATACAATTAGATTGTGTACTTACAGGTTACCTATTAGGCATGTTGATTGTTTGTTGCACGGCTTCGATATCAATTAAAACATTGATTTACAAATACTACACTAATGTAAATTGTATTTTAAAATGTACGAATGAAAAAACTAGCTTTTTTATACACATTAGTTTTTCTAAAATATTATTTATTACTTTACAAAAATTGTACAAATTCAATTGACGTAGGTATGTTATAAAAGTATTTTTATAAAATACATAAGTGTTACATGACAGTAATCGAGCAATAGTTTAATACTCTTGCTGTCATAGAATGTTATCGTCCTTATGGCTACACATATCGCCCTGCCAAGTGATTCCTTTTGACATGCTTTTGTGATCATTAACCAGCTAAGCCACAAAACCCAAGACTAAGTCCCTACGGCAATATCCTGCATGTAAAATGGTCGTGTGCTAGATAAAATTACCGCTACTACTAAACAAGATCATTTAAAGAACAAAATACGTTATGTATGTGGTCTGCTGGGACAGATCCTGTAATTGTATAGACTTACAGGTGGAGATTCTTGAGTGTTACATTATAATTTATTTATTAATTCTCAGGGAAAGTGATCTAACAAGTCGCGGTTATATGCTATTATTGCAAGAAATATCTTACCAGTGGTTAGGACTTTTGACAACACCAGCTTGGTGGAACTATTCTCACCTCAATAAAGCTTTAGTTAATTATGCTGCTATTGACACTGTTCTTAAGGTTAGTAATTTTAAATAAATTGATGTGCTAATAAAACAATTTCTCATATTTTCACCAGTGACCTGATATACTAGCATTTGATATGTCATATAAAATCGAATTATTTTCACACATATGTAGTTTTAAGCTTGTTAGTGAAAAGCGTTTGTATCTATATATCATAGTATTCATTAATAAATCAATTAGTATTTATTAAATTTATGTTTATCTGTAGAGAGAGAGAGAGAGAGAGAGAGAGAGAGAGAGAGAGAGAGAGAGGAGGGAGAGAGAGAGAGAGAGTACGAGATGATGTGTCAACCCTAATTATATCTTAATTTTTTTACAGATTAACAACGGCTTAGAAATGGAAGGCAAGTGGCCAATGACAGTTTTGTACTCCTTATACTATGAATTTGGCAAGAGGTTCCCCCATTCTCGTATCACCGGGATGAAGCAAGAAACTGCATGTACCCAAATTGAATTGTTATTACGTATGCTAAATTACACTGTCGGCTCTGAACGATTGAAGCTCGCTATTAGAACTGTTATCGATACTAAGTAAGTTTATTTCATTTTATTATTAGTACATAAAGTGAGGAAGCTTGGTATTAATATATAGTAAGTTGTAAAGCAAATAAATGTAAAAGAAATACTGCCATTATGACATAGCAGGAACCAAAGTCGCCCGTTTCTGTAGATATGTGCGGGCTCATCTTAGAAGTTATTGTATTTCATTTTGTCCACTAGATGAATCGCTTCACAAGGAGGGTTTAAGTGTAGAATTTATAAAAATTGTGTATAAATTGGTTGTTTATTTATGATGTTAATTAAATGGGAAAGTTTCTCATTGTTGTATCATTTTTTTAAAAATTAATTAATTATAATTACAGCAAATATAAGACGTTTAAAGATGACGATTTCTGGAACGTTATCGAAAAGATTAACGGAGAGCATTTTAATTCAAATCAAATGAAAGATATTGCGAATTCTTGGTTGGGTAAAAGTCGTGTGCCAATTATCACTGCGACACGTGTGAATAAATCAATAAAATTTGAACAGGTAAGTTAAAAAATAAATCGTAGATTGTAGCTCTTAATCTGCGGATGTATCTCTATCTATTCTTATTGTTTACTCTTACTCTGTTTTTCTTATGAGTCATGTTACCTTTTAAAACTATCACTATAATATATGGACAGAAAAAAACATAAGGCACCTAAGGTAGTATAGCGGAGACGACTGCTAATTTCAAGACCATATTCTAACGTAACATTGTAATTTCCTTCAAAATGTAACTCATATTCCAATGTTTCCATTCACAACTATTGTTTTTAAATTTTTAATAATACTGTGTAATAAATTATAACCTTAATCACGCTTTAATTGTAGAAAGTGTTTATAAGAGAACGCACAAGAGAAATTAATTCGCCCAATAATGGCTTGTTCTGGATATATCCGATTGTCATCGTAAGGCAGAAAAATTTAGACTTCAACAATACACTTACTAGTTATTGGTATGGCAAAGGTACTGTGTGCATGCCGGAAGAGACATCTACGGATCAATTTTTCATCGTCAATCCTGAAGAAATTGGTATGTAACAAATTACTTTTACGCAAAACATTACAATGTATTCAGTTAGAGAAGATATCATGAAGGAAGTTGTTATACTACGTTTGGTCCAATATTACAAAAATACATATATAGATTCATTTATATTGGTATACATACCTTATATATGGAGAGCCTCGTAAGCTATGCACCGGCGGAGAGTTTATTAGTTCATAACGAGATATCAACCGTATTAATGACTAATAAAATTTAAACAATTTAGAAGTTTGCGGCTTACCATCCATTTTTATTATTTTAATTAATTTGCAACAATTTGGACAAACGAAACCTTATTTTTTCAATTATATTAGTGTGTTTATAGAAAATAATAATAATAATAAAATTAATAATAAAGAACATACATTTCTATCGAGCATTCTATTATTGACAATCATTCTCAAATATAATAAATTTCACAGCACCCTATATAGTAAATTACGATACGAACAATTGGTATTTACTCTCCGTATATTTACAATCGGCAAACCGTGAGAAGATACCAGAATTAACGAGAGCTAAGTTGTTGCATGATGCGTGGAACCTCGCTTCTGCTGGGGAACTATCGTTTGCTGTGGCATTTAATATGACATTGTTTTTGAGACATGAAAGACATCCTTTAGTTTGGGATCCAGTTTTTACAATGATAGATCATATTGGAAGACATGTTGATAATTCAGATGTGCACGATAAATTCCAGGTACGTGACAGTTTTTATTGCTAAAGTTTCTCTACGCGATAAAGGATTATGTTTCGTAATCTCGTATAGAACGATATATAAACATAAATATGTTGGGTGTATAAGCATAAATTTAGTTATGTATAAATCAAAAAATAATTAAGAATGTTCATTATGCAAACTATGTTTGTGGAAACTTCTAGTGCAAAGCCCAAAGTGTAAACCAAATTGTTTGTGAACTTACTTTGGGAAAATTCAATATTTCAACTACCTGACAATTTTTAATAAGTAAATCGCAAAGTTTAATGCGATTTAGCATATAATTATTTTATTAGGAAATAATATTCCAAAATTAGTTATTAATTGCATTCCCAATTCAAAAGTGAATTACGTCGGTTTCTGTAATGGAATAGTCACAATGCACTCCTAGTTTGGGGTCAAAAACTAAGAGGCACAAATTTATTAGGCATCTTATTGTGCTCTTCTTGATTACAAAACTGATCGAAAGCACTTTAAAGTATATTTTAAGAGGCGTATATAAGCTTTGTTAGAGGTCTAAGGTCGTTTTAGATTACTTTATTTCACATTGGACCGTTAAGGTGCTATTAATAATCCGGACTTTAAACTTAATTACCGATGCTGACAAAATAATTACCTAACTATCATTTATTAATTCAGGCATATATTCGTATATTATTAAGTCCTTTATACAAGGAAATATCAAACGAGGAGGAAGCCGAGGAACCATGGCGCAAAAATTTAAGGTCACTTACTAAAACGTTCCTCTGTAAACTTGGATACAAGCCTTGTGTTAATGAAGCTCAGGAGGAGTATCGTAAATGGATGGAGGCACCCAATCCTGATGAAGGGAATCCGTGAGTTTTTATCATAATACCACTAAAAAATATCTATGAATTTTAATTTGAATAATCTGTGACACTAGTCGTCTCCGCTTATTAACTTCAGGCGAATGTTCGATCACACATGGTTAATATAGAAAAACTTTAGGCACTAGAAACGGTCAAAATCTAATATTAACGTCTGCTGTAACTGTCTGAGATTACAGTTTGCTATTTAACATAAAAAAATATACTTAATGTGTAGATATTAAATTACATATTTAGAATATATTTCTATTGTTAGGCGTAGTTATTTTTAAAGAAGAAATATATGCAATAATTATTTATTTGTGTCCGGAGACACCGTTCCTATAAATACTAGCGAAATCCTATTCCTTTGAAGAATTATTCACACTCAGCGAACAGTGAAGGTTCAGTTTGTTCATACATTTATAGGGACATATTGACAAAGTTATATAATTTCATAATTCAATGACTTTTATCCTACCGTATGTTTCCATCCAATCACCAAGGCGTCTCGGCATAGACGCGTCGCGTATTAGGTTAGTGCAAACAGGTTTTAATAATAATAAATTATTATTTCTCTTAAGTTGAAATATAAAAAATTAAAAATTACTTAACTTAAATGAACTTAAAGCAATTGTCCAAGTTATTGTCGAGAAAAACATATAAATGTATAAATAAAAGTAATATATTAAAAGTTTTATTTTATTATTATTATAGGTGCAACCTTACACACCTAAAACGTAAATTTAGGATACTATAAAAAAGCAGCTTCTTCTAAGTCTATTTATTCTATTATATTCGAAGTATAATTAAAATACGCGTGTAATATATCCTGGTCACGATTTAATTAATACACAAATTGGCTATTACGAGTCACCTCGTTTCGTTATATTTATAATATTATATTATTATTCTCATTTATTTTAAAACATTAATCATCGTACCACAATTGATTCGGTCCATGCAACAATAACAATAGGAATTTCCCACTACACGATAACACATTTATAAATGTGACACAAAATGTCATTTCAGAATCGCAAACCAATACATTTGTCCTGTTTTTAAATGGGGCACCAAGGAAGAGTGGGAGTTTGGCCTTCAAAGGGTTATAAACTTCCCTTCATCTCGCAAACAAAGTGAGAGGACGTATTTACTGAAAACTCTTGCTGGCTGTCCAAATGACGGGGAGAAAATTTTAAGGCTATTGAACTTGACTGTGCTGAATGGGAATGGAAATTTTACTGATACTGACGTGTTTCTGATATTCAGCATGTTAAATTCTAATTCAAAGGGATATACGCTGTTCTACTTTTTAAGAGATAATTGGGATGCGTTGAAGGAGAAGTGAGTATTTGTATACAATGCAATGTACATATAGTAGGTATATAATTTTATAGTTAGGTAGTTAGGATAAGTGAGGATACAACAGAGATCATAGATTTGAGCGAATTATTTTATATTGACAGTCGTTATTCATACAGGAATGACAGTGTTTTGTTTTATTGCATAAAGCCAATAATCACTGGAAGCGTAAATTTAATAATTACATACAAATTAACAAATTAAAATGTTAAAGGTTCCACACAAAGACAAACCTCTGGGATAGTCTGATCACATCAGCAACATCGCAGTTCACAACGCAAGAAGGCTTGAAGCTTTGCCGAGATTTGGCAAAAGAACATGCTGGCCAATTCGGATCTGCAGAGCACATTATTGAGAATTCTTTGAAGATTATTAAAGAAGAAGCGAAATGGTCTGATGATAACTTGCCTGTATTAAAAGATTGGCTTAATAAATTCCACGCTAACACTTTTATTAATGATGACGATTTTATTGGTAAAACTAGTTAAGTCTAATTATTACTATAATTAGTTATACGCCTAGTATTTCAATAAATATATATTTTACAATACTGTAACATTTTAAAAATATATCAAGTTACTAAAATACTTTTCACAAAATGTAGGCTTCATATATGAGTACTATGAAATTTTATTTAAATGAAATTTGGTTTGCCACTATTAGCCAGAGGCGTTAAATGGAAATCGACGAGTTTACACGTATTCAAATTAGATTTTTTGTATTTTATACTATTATTTACTAAACAATTGAAAACAAAATGTTTTAAATCCCGGTTTAGATGTAACTTTGTACGTACATACATTGATCGCAAAGATAATTAATTGCTTTTGTATTCAGGTGCTTTGTAAACGATTAATGTTTATTAACAATCTTTTATGTTATGATTTAATCAATAAACTCTCAAAGTAAAACGATTAGTTTAATTCTTTCACTGCACCTTGCTCAATCTTAATTTTATTTCATAGGAAGTTTCCTTCTTATTGATTTAATACTTTTAGATGGATACCCGAGATAGAGAGGCGTACAACTTCAAAGAATCCGCGTTTTATTGATACTGTATCTTTGCTTTAATCAATAGGAAATATAACTTATTCATATTAAGTTAAATAAAAATTGATGTTACTAAAAAAAATATTCTTTAAAATATAACGTAACCATGAAGAAGGAAGCGCCATATTAAATTGATTGATAATGAACTTCGAAACAGGGTTATCAACTTTTATGATTACATGTAAGGTCAATTGAGGTCAATATGCCATTGAAATAAAATCAATAGTTCTTCTGAGAATTAGAACTATTTAGTGCAAGGAATGTTGAGTTAGTATTGAAAAGTGAATGTGAAATGTGAATATATGATACTCCTTGCGAATCTTTATTTTATTACAATGAACATGAGGGAGTCCTCAGTTTTACGTCATGTTAGGTACTAAAGAATAGTGACGCAAAACGAAGCGCCGTAAAACGAGGACTACCTGTATAACGATTACTAAAGAGTATAAACAAAGAGGATACAGTATTAATGAAGTTTTAGTGTTTGCTTAGGTTACTTATGAACATTATTTAATTAGCCTTGCTACATCCATGGTGACTGTGAAACGTTTCAAAATCAAAATAATAGAGAGTGCACGCGATGGTAAATCGCAAAAAAATTTAATTCAAACGAAACATATCATAATGTTAGTTACCTACATTTCCTTAATTTAGCTTAAAATTGGTATTTAAACTGACTTACTATTTATTATATCTACCGCAAAACTTATTTAAGTTCTATAAACAAAGACTTTGTCAATACCTACTAGGTAAAACTGATATTGTCGTCGAGCAAATAAAACGATTGCGGAAAACGTACCATTAATCTTAGAATCGTTCTGGGAAACAGTAGGTCCTCGACTAATATAAACGAATTAAATTAATTATTGACAAAAAAGCCTGTTTTAGTTCACGTTTGTGTAATTTGAAGTGTGTATAAATAAATTCGTTTTAGAATACTCGATTCATTTACGGTCGACTTCTGATTGTGAATTTTTTTTGATCAAATTATGATACGTCTACTGTTACAAGTTTTTTGTTTGGGTAAATAACATTCCGTTTTTTTTTAAATTTAAATATATATGCTTGAAGTTGATTACATTGTAAACATTTGGTAAGTAATAAGTAATGGCTTCTGAAGGTGAACACTGAGAAATGATACATTCTAACGATTTCTACGGCGTTTTTGTTTGTTTGTATCAAGAAACAATAATGAATATACGAGAGGATATTACTCGTTAAAATAAATTAAAAACGCATCAGAGAAATCAATGAATAATACATCTCAATAAGTGTATAAAGAAAAAACCTTTTCTAAAAATATAAGTCGATTATTAACATTTCAAGTGGTCAATAGGATGGAAACTTTTTGCTGAAATTGAACTCATCTTTTTTACTTATATCAGTGAAATAGGTCGATGATATCTACTTGAAAATATGGATTTGTTTTAAGGATATTTTTGTTCATTTTTGAAACATTATATTCTAATTATTTTTCTTATTGTAATCAGCAAATTGTATAAAAAAATCAAATCATTTTGCGATTTTTCTTTTGATAATTATTATTTTCGAGGACAAATATAGCTCGAAATTTTTTTATTCTTCCGTACCAATCAACCTTGTCACTGAGATTGAAGAAATTACTATCAACTTTACAAAATTATATTCAAATTTATTGACCTTCGGAACTATTACTATAAAATATTCTTATTATACATTACTAACATATTATGCAATAATTGACTACATTCAAAGTATCTGTTGCTCATTATCACATTTATTCATATCTTTAATCCAAAAATAGTATGTTTTGCAAATAAATACATTTTATTTCAGTCTTCCTTTGTAGCGTTGTACATGGTAAATCGGGGTCTTGTCCACCGACTTTATCCGTAGATATATGTGAAGCTGCATGTGGTCCACGGAGTCAGACTTGTCCATCTTCTCAATTATGTTGCCCGACCTCGTGCGGTGGGTCAATGTGCGTGGATCCTGTTACAGCCAGACATTTTGTTAACTTTGGTTAGTATATGATTAAAAGACAAACAGAACAATACAAAACACTAAAAACTCATTCGATATACCTACTAGTAGGTACATTCAAACAGGTTGTTTTTAAAACAGCGTCCTTTGTTATTCAAGTGTCGACTTCGTGTCTGAAGGACATTTATAGAATCAGTGAAATAATTGAATTATTTCATTAATAATTAATTGAAAATATTATTTTCATAGTCAAAACACAACGAAATTAATATCTTAAAATTATCCAAAAATATAAATATTGTCTAATATATTGATAACCTATGATAGTTAGTAGATATTAAATAATAAAAAATATGATATTTTTCTGTATTTATTGCATGTTTATACTTCTAAAATATTACCAATTTTATAAAAATATTATTTTTTAGCTTATCAAGCGTTACTATTTGTATTTAGAATTTTAGGAGAAATTATTAAAATTCTAATTTATTGTATTTGAATTTGAATGTAGTTAATGATATGATAAGTAGATTGAGAAAAATACAAGTATGAATATAAAATATGTAATTTTGCATAATATATTGTGCCTCTGATGTTTTCCGTTTTCTATTATTGGCTATATATACGCGAGTCATGCGCGATGTAAACAGTTTGCGTGGCCATAATTAATTTGCATAACACATTGAGCACATTGATATTGAAATTCAATAAAGTAAATTTCCTTTTTTCAGTAAAATCAGGCAAATGCCCCTCTATTCCTCGTGGTGCTTGGGTTTGTACAGATTCCTGCACAGGAGATTACGATTGCCCTAAAAGTTTGAAGTGTTGCACAAATAGGTGCGGGGCTTTATCATGTCAAAGACCAGAACTTGATTAAATGAAAATACTTCGAAAAGAACATCATAACAAGATTGGGTTTGATATATGCCTGCTGGACGTACGCGTGATATTTGATGTTTGAAACTGACAGATGCAGAAATAAATATGTGAATGCTGTATTTATATGCGTTTCATGAAGTATGTTTGTTAACGGACCCTAATCGAACCCCACAAGACGGCGCGGCGTCCGCATCTTGTTTGCGATAAGTTAGCTTAGTACAATGCTTTAAATGATGCACTTCTCGCGTCCACGATTTACGTTTGTATTCTTTATTAAACAGTTTTAATTAATAAGTCTTTATGTTAAATGCAAAAATAGGCGCTAATTTAGAAAGATATTTTAAATGCATAAGTAAATGCGTCAGTTTTTAACTGTATAAGATTATTCATGCGAGTCTTACCAATTTACCTCATTGCTATCCACATTATGAAGCTATATTAATTTTATTATGTTTTGAAATAATATTTTATTCTGAATAATACGTCTAAAAGTATTTTTAATCTGATATTTTATTAGGTTTAAATTCTTTAAAAGTAATTCAATTATATTGATTAGATATTATTAGTATTATTTTCACTTTTGTGTATGTGACACTGCGCTATGTCAGAGCAAGAATCCAAACTCCCAGACACGATTGTAATGTTTATAATTTATTAATAAACATTACGAATAAACATTTATACATATAATATATAACAATCTATTTCGTTTGTTATAGTATCATAATTAGACATTGTTGATGAGTTTAACAACTTCAAAATGATTCTGTGTGAATGTTTTGTTGTTATGTGAAAAACTATGTACGCAAAGGAAAATAGTTAAAGTTTAACAATAAAGAAAGTTCGCATATATTGTGGAAGAGTTGCGAAAACTTCTTTCAAAGGACGGACTTCATAAACGTTTGACTTCTCAAAGAATTTAATTAAAGAAACGGCGAAACAAGGAAAAATGGCGAAAAATATTAATCAGCCTTCTTGTAGCACAAAAGGAAAAAAACACAGTTACTTTTTACTCTGATGTTTTTGAATGATAAATGAATTATAAATTATATAAAAATAAAATTTATAAATACAACAAAAACCTATTTTAGGTTCGTGTTAGTAGATTGATATTTTACTAATGGTAGGTGATCATGCAATTGTTATTATTAACTTGATATATTATTCACATCAATATTTTATATGAGTTTGGCTTAGAGATAGTTAGCATCTTCATCAAGCCGTCATAAAGGCGATTTCTCTACTATACAAATAAATAAAAAATTTTTTAAATCGTTATGTGACTTTTCTGTCATTATGTGAATTTGGTGTCGAGTTAATATTTTTTTTCGTTTAACACGAAATTGTTTCATAATTTGTATGATGATGCAAATTCCCGCGGGCTTTTATTAAATTTACAAAAAAAGTATCAGTGAGGTGACGAATGCTGTTGAGAGATTACATTATGTGACTGGCATTTTCCATTAGCCCTCGAAAAAATGGTCTGAATTTAATTCACGTATGGACTGGGATTTTATTTCGTCGCAAATGAAACATATTTATTTTTGACATACATAAAACCGATATCCACTTAACTTACCTTTCGCCAATTCTATAGAGTCCTCGTATTTTTATTTAGGTATTTACAATTGAAAGCAATAAATCGTGTCTAGACTATTACCATTATTCACAAATATGTGTTCCTTTAATATTTAATATTTATAAATATCTGTTTTCAACATATTATAATATGAAATATTTTCCATTTGGGTTTAAAACATATTTCAGAAAAAAAGATTCTATCTCGTCGTGGCTATGATGGTCGTAAAATAATAATAAATTCGAGACGCAAACTTAAAATTGATAGAATCGAAAGGTGATTACGACAGCAAGAATATAATTAATTTTATTAAACAAAATTTCCTCTTGACAACAGACTCGCTCTTCCCTAGAAATGATGACTTGTAACAATGAGAGTCGTTGCGATTTTGTAATTAAACTAATTTAAATGAATTCAAATGGGCTTGCTTATTGTTCATTTTTAAGATAGATTATGAAAAATCGATAATACTCCATAATGATGATTATTATCGTAGTATTACTACAATACCATCACTTGTAGTCTTGTAGCGCCCGCTAACTAACTTGACAACAGACGAAGTGTTATGATGCATTTTCTGTAGAGATTAAAAAACAACAAATCCAGTCTATATGATTTTATTATGTGTATTTAATTAATATATATCTCATGAGCCTCGAGATTGCGAAATCCAATTAATTCCATATGGGGAAGTTACTGGAGGCTGTTTATGACACCACACTTATACTGCCTAGATGACGCTATAGATATCTAATTAAATATAATACCTAATACATTATTGGGCTATATTATATATTACAATATTAATTTTCGAAAATAATATTCGTATACACAATTAGACATTAAAAACACACTACGCGATTTATTGTTACTGCGTAATCCGTTACCAAGATGGTTGAAAGACTTTCGCAATGTCGGATTAAATTAAACAAGATGTTTTAGATTAATTCCTTTTAACAAAATTGTTATTTAAATTTAAAAAAAGAAAGGTTTCAGATTAGTTGCTGCTTACTGTCGCCTTTATTTTTCTGTGACGTTTCAAAAGGTGTCAGCCAATATAATAAGATATTATGAAATATACTTTTCATATTTATGTCATTATGTGTGATTTAAAAATAGTTTTAGATACAAATAGATGCGTGTAAATGAATCCGATAATAATGGACTGCGAGAGTTAATGTCGAGGCTGACGTTTTTTTCGAGTCATGTATTTTTATTGCGTTTCTGAGGGCCTACTCAAATCTGAAGTTTACTAACTATGGTTTGTAATTATTTTTGATTTCGAATATTTCGTATATTCTGCATGGAAATGTGCTCTGTATACTCGTAGTTTTGTACGGATTAAAAATCTATAAAATTATAATTGATGCGCGTCGATAACCAATTGTAAAGATCTATGAAACTCTACTTATATTATTAAAAGTGTAAAGTCGTACAAAAACATCGTGAGTCCTAGGTAGACTTCCAGGGACGTAAAGTTTGTTCCGGTTGTAGATCGAGGTTAGGGAAAAAGAACGCTTCAGATTATTTCCTGTCGTAACCACCGTCTGGATAAAATTCCAAGTTTTTTATTGATGATGAAATTGCCTCCTGTCGCCTTGTACCTTTTTCTCGTCCAGTAAATAAAAGCGGGAAGATTTCCTGATGTTTATAACTTCATAACGTTTAATTCAATTTTGTGTTCCTTTTATTTTTTCTTACAACTTTAATTCGTTCGTTGTGAATATTGGATTCGTTTTCCGTTTCTTTCCTCCTTTGCTTGTAAAACCTATTTACACTGTTATTGCATAAATTGATTTTACTTTGTATTCTGCGTGTATTTTTGTAAGTTGTATACATAGAAATAAATAAATTATAGCTACCTGAATATAGATGTATGGAAATAAATTTATTTTTGGACTTATTTTTCTTATCTTACAAATCTTTTGTACCAATGTAACTGTGCCTTTTCGTAGTTTGTTCGATCAGTTTCTATAGTATTTAGGATAATAACAGGTTTGAGTAAAAAATTTTGAGGTTTTAAGATTGAGTAAATATACTAAAAATGACACCAGTTTATTACAATCACATTATTGGTCCAATGGGCTAATGTGGGTTAGTCACTGCTGATCTCGGTGATAAAACATGCTTCTATGTTTGGATTAAATTGATTGATTTTAATATATTGCTATAATTTAAAAGATTCATTGTCGCTAACTAACGTGTAAGTAAAAGTTTTTTAAATTAGTTTTTCATATTTACTAAGAACCTAAGACAACAATATAAAACGATTATTATCATATAAATAATACGATGTGTTATTCATGTGTCGGATTTTATAGAAAATAACTAAACTATAAAACAACAAAAAATTTCGTCTATAAGTATAAATAATATTAGTGTGTGTAGAATGTGTTCTGGGGTTATTTTCGTAACTATGAATCCGGGCGTGAAGGCAATTAGGGGAGTAAACAGGGTCGAATGAGTGCTCACAGCAGGCTGCACTCAACTCGCAGCATATTTCCCAGCTTACAATCATGTTCTTATATTCACTATGATTACGCAGGTACTATTTTCTATCGATTTCATATTTATATTTAGTTTGGTGCTCTTGCTTATACTGTAAATATACCTACACTGTACACTTAGCAATGTAAATTAACGCCATCGCAAATAACCAACATCAGTCTGCCTACTACTATTATTTAGTACCCAAAATATTTTATTCCCTGTATCAATTATAATAGCAACGTATTTTAAGACTCCTGGTAACTAAAATATTCGTTTATTTGCGAAAAGCCAAGGCAAATAAAATAACGGAAGGTAGCGTGCATTCCAGTCGTTCTTCTCCGTGATTTACACCTCTATTATATTGATTTTTGTTATTTATGTTACGATCCCAATGTTATTCTCTCTTGGAATTTATTGCAGAATGTCCGAACATTTGTATCAATACTTAATTTTAATGTTTAGATAAAACCTAAAGATACATTTAAGCTGATTTATACGGCATTTTGAGTTGAATACTTGAAATAGAATATTTGGACTATTTTACCTCAATATTTGTTAAAGTTTACAAGAATTATATTGACTAATTTATAATCTTTTATGTTTCTTATTATTTCATGTATATATTTACAACAATCATTTTTAAATCGATTAGAGTAGATTCGGTAGAATTATAATATGCCGGATTTGAGGCTTCAAATTCAAATATTTATTTGCTCTGTATCCATTCTTCCATTAATTCAGTAGCGAAGAAACTATAGTGAGTTAAGGTTTTTGAATTAATACAACTATAAAAAAATATTTTTTACATTTTTAAGCTTGTCAGCGATTGCTTAAAAACAAATTAGTTAATAAAGTTAAACTCGAAGAAAGAATCTGTCGTAAGTGCACATTAGACAGAAAAACAAAACAAACTCTGTTTTCAACATGTTGTAAAAATCGTATATATAACCTGGCGTGCTGTTTGAGGAGGATAGGCAGAGGGGGTCTCGGCACCTGACCTGTACTGCAATTGCACCCGCAATGGGACGATTGCATATGGGATTGGGAGCTGAGCCCGCTCTCGCGGTACCCAGCGTTGCTCCCGCAACGGAGCAACCTGGCGTGCTATTCGAGTAGGATAGGCGGAGGGGGCCTCTGCACCTGACCTGTACTGCGATTGCACCCGCAATGGGACGATTGCGTATGGGATTGGGGGCTGAGGCTTACTCTGTATAGTTGATAATTTGTTCCAGATCGCATTGAACTTTGATTTTTAATAACTACCTACTGTGTCGATTCAATTTGTTTAAGTGTTTAGTTTAGGATTTTTTTTAAACTACCTACGGTTAAAATTTATTTTGTTCAAAACGTGTTAACCTACCCTGTGCGGTTTGGTATTGTGTAACTGTGAGTATTTTATTTGTAAAGACATGTAAACACTGTATGTACACTGTAGGTTTGTTTATTTATTAATATATGTGTTGTGTAAAATTCTCTTTTTCGTTTAAGTTGTCTAGTCTGACCCATTCGAGAACCCCACTGTATAATCGTAGGAGTTTCTTCTTGCACATAATCAGCCCACGGAAAAACGTCATTACAACTGGCGCCCAACGTGGGGCCGAAGTCTTACAAATGAATAATCGTCGCAGGAAAAAACCCCCTTACAAATGACAATATTATCCACTTAATTTTAAAAGCTTGGTAGAAGGTTTTAATTGGTATTTTATATTGCTAATAAAGTATGCAGATTGGAGTTGGTTTGCCGTAGAAGTAACGAACTAATTTTATACGGAATGGAAGACTATTCTTGATTAGGTTTTAATTTCGATTTGATGTCGAAACGTTTTTAAAATTAAATTCAACGTTAGTTATAAATATTTATTTTATTATAAAACGGTATTCGAATCTGTTTTCAACATGTTGTTACAAATAAAAAATAAATTAAAATTCAATTATGAAATGATATTAAATATCAAAATAGAATATTATTATTAGAAATATAATAGACAGATCGAATAATCGTTAGAATAATCGAATAAAATCTCGATTGTAACAAGAGTAGTAAAACAGTTTAATGGTACGATGAAAGTTTTCAAGCGAAATGATCGAATCCATTTAACTTTGCTATCCTTCCTTATATGCTCTCTGTTTTAAATACCTTTTGTTATTTAAATATAAATTGCAAATGCCCTTTAATGTGTTTAACTAAATTTGAATTTATTACGTTTCATAAAGGCATAGGTATTATTATGGGCATTATAAGAGGACAGCATTTCAAGTGAATTGGTCCATTTATTTGAACATACTCAATTTATGTAACATTACGATGTCATTCGAGTGAAATGTCGAGATAACTTTTACGGGTTCAATTGTCAACAGTAATGTAACATGTTGTAATTATATAGAAATGCAGATATTTAAAAAAGGTATACATAAACAGTTTACTATGAATTTCAAGTAATCTTCAATAGTACATAAATCCGCATTATACTGTATTCCACAATATAAAATACGCTTCGTTGAAGTGTAAAGGATTAAGGATTATTTACACTAAAACCTATACTTGAAAGGCTTACGCAAGTGGGCTTGAGTGTTGTTCAAGTATTCTGTTCACAAATTACCATTTGAAATAAGTGTTCAAGTATAAACCCGGGTGTAAAGTTGCAGAATTCAACAACAATGTATGGCTTAATAGAAACACGTTCCACGGAAACCAATGTCCACGGCGAGATGATACTCTTTACCGGTTTTATGGTTATGCAAAGTCAATTTAGTTTTATTTGTTTCATTTTATACCTTCAATTTACTACATTTGTATTTATAAAGTACATCTATATTAAATAATAAAGAATTTATATTGACTTACTTACTAATAGATACTAAAAATCACATTGTATATTAATACTCGAAGTTTCTTCAGAATTACAATTTTATTACAAATTATTGTTTAAAAAATCCAAGTTAAAGTTATTTCTGTTTAAAATACAGAATAATATTCAAAGGCATGCCATAACATTCCATACAATCCAGGAGACAATGGTATGTGCTAGATAGACCCGTAGGTTCTCGGTATTTCTTGAGGCATATTTAATACTAATGGATTATCTAGAGCACAGGATAATATTTACAATATTGAGCTGCTTAGTTCCTGATAAAATAGAACGTGAATGATGTATATGATAAACAAACAGTCAGATTTTTTGTTTTCATTTTTCCTTTTTAGGGCATAACCTTTATAATGATAACAAGCGATTTTTAACTCCATGTACTTAATTTCGTACTCCATAGCTATGTTATTGGCAACATCGCTCACTAAACAATTTATACTAAAATATATGATAGCTAACTTACGTGGTAAAGCCGCGCTATGCCGTTTTTATATGTTTTAAAATTAATAATAATAATAACTTTCTTTATATATTTTATATATAATAGCATAAAAACTACTCCAAATAAAATAACGAAGGAAATGAACTAGTTGGAAACCTCACATGTCAGACACAAAAAGGCTCCTAATAACTGTTTCAACTTTAGAGAAGTTAAGTAACAATTCTAGAGTTACTCGTAAAATATGTAGCAGCGCTTATGAATGGGTTTTAATGTATTCAAGTGCAGTATAATGACGGAACTGAGAGCAGAAGTTAGCCCATTGAAGGTAATTCAGGTGTTATTCTTCGGACCTGAAGCGGGTCCCTAGACTATTGTATGAATACTTGAAAGGGGAAAATGGGTCCACCTTTACAACTCGACCACGTGCATTCATAATATACTATATATCTTTAATTAAGTATTTAAATGAACAAAAATATATTCAATTCTACCCAAAAATAGTTCTCGATTGAATGAATTAAAAGGTTCGTGATATAAATATTTAATATAACATAAATATTTCCGAATTCTATTTTGAAGGAAGATATATAGATATACAGTAATGCCCCGCTTTACGCGAGGGATACATTCCGGAAAAAATCGCGTTAACTGAAATTCCCGCGACCATAGAGAAGTTGATGACTACATTATGTTTATACGCATTCTTTCGCGTAATTTAATAATAAATTTGAATTTCGCGTTATAGTGAAACCGCGCATAACGAGGTCGCGTAAAGCGGTGTATTACTGTACCTATATACCAATAAGTAGGCAGCTGGGTATATCAGGCGGACTACAGTTGCACGCCGAACTAATTTTAAAAAAGGATATGGCAGTTTTCAATGTTTCTAAATTATATATAATATTATATCTATTATAATATATAATAGCGCAAACATCCTACTTTTTTAATCTTCTATATTGTGATCGCATCTGTCAATGCATGTCTCGAGATCATTCTATTGGTTTAGTATTCAACACAGCTCCGTCGCATATTGACAGAACGATTCAGTCTATACATTTTCATATGAATAGATAATGGAATCTTCGTAATAGATTTTTTTGTTAAAGGAAATAGTTTGAGCATTATTAATAGTTTGGTTTAATATTTATTTAATAGAATTCAACGTATTTATTTTACAAATGGTCGCTTAAAAGTGGTGGTTAGGATCTATGCTAATTTATTTATCATCCTTTTCTTTTCACTTTTTAAAATAAAAATTAATAACGAAATTAGTATTATTAAATAAATATGTAATATCATAAATGTAGTACGAACACTTTTCCAATATCTGTGTGCCTAAAGTCACTAATTACAGCCACAAACCGAATTAAAACAGTGATTTATTAAACAAACCTCGCTGTGTAAACCTCACTTCAGACATCTGAGAGCCTCTTTCTTTATTAGAATCCCTTAATTGCCTTTAAAGTAATTAAATTTTCGTACCTTTCCGTAGATTTATTTTATATTAGATATTATTGCAGTATCAATATAACTTTGTTGCATGCAGTATTAGTATAGATGGTGTTATGAAAATGAGTGCACTCTACAACATATATAAAATCATTAAAACAAAGTTGAAACTCAGTAGGTACTAGGTTTATAAACGTGACGTTGGATCGTTCGATCTACATAATCCACAAAGGGGAGTCAAACGCTGAATTGAATCTTAGTGGGTGTTCCAATTGCCCAAATTGTTCACCATACTGGTCTTTCATTGCCTTTACTAGCTCTATTTGAGGTCACTGTCCATGTAGTCAGTAAATATAGTATACAAGTATTCTTTATACGTAACTTTCTTTTGTGATTAATTCGTGAAACCGCGTATAGCGGCAAGAGCCATAGCCGGTATAGCGGTGGTTACTTACACTACAACAAAGGTGCTTAAACCCCAGTAATAATATAAGCAAGTTAATTAAATATAGAGTTATATATATGTATTGAAAGGCATACCTAAAGCATTAAACATTATGCAAAATTGTTGTCATTTATATCCAAAAATAACGAGTGGTTACACTATCAAGTCATTTATTATAATGGTTTTATTCTATTGCGGTATATGTCATCATTTTAAAGTTAGCAAAATGACGGAAATTTACGACAATGGGAACAATATAAATATGAAAATGCATTTATAAATGAAGAGACACTCGTGAATTGCAATTCAGCCTGGCTCTTTCATTTTAATTCAAACGTTTTGCTTTAAACGAAATAAATTGCACTTTTTTATCCGACAAAGATGAATTTGACTTCTATTAACTTTTTCAAAATAAATGGATATTGTGATGTTTGTGAGGAGCGAAATAACGACGCCGAAGTCCGAGACAAAACTGTTTTTATTTAAGTACCCTCCACCAAATATTATTACTAGTGATGGGCATACATTACATCCTCCCACCTTTAACTATGAACACTAAAAACACATAACTTAACCTAAATGATGGGTATACTCATCGAACCCGTATCGAACAGGACGGCGAGTGATGCGCTTTCCAGCTAACTCCGAGGAAGTCTCAGAGGGGCACACGCGGGAAGCACTCGATTCGTTATTTGTGACAGAATCTTCTTGCATTCCTTCCATCAAGTCCCCCACGTCCACCTCCGCTGCCTCGACACCAGACCTCCTCGGAGCAACAAACATCTGGTCAATGTGCCGATGGTGCTTCTCGCCGTCGTGCTCGACAATATACATATTCTTGCTCAACTTATCTAACACACTCCCCCTCATCCATATTTCTTTATTATTGCACCACTTTTTAAACATAACCGTGTCACCGATTGAAATGCTCCTTAATTTACCATTAAACCGTTCAATTTGATGTTCTTGTTCTTTATTTACAATCTTAGATGTTGACAATTTCATGAGGTAATCCAAATCTCGCAAATATTTCTCGCAACGTATTTACCGTTCCCTGCGCTTCTCAGTCGATTTAATTGGGCACGCTTCTATCCACTTCGTAGTGGCATCAATCAAAACTAAAAAATACTGTCTGCAAAATGGGCCAAGAAAATCCATATGTACTCGGAACCACGGCTTTTCCGGCCACGGCCATGGCGAGAGTGTACTTTTTGGTGGATTACGTCGCTCCTTCAAACATACCTCACAAGAATTGCACATGTTCTCCAAATCTTTATCAATATTAGGCCAATACACATACAAACGTGCTAATGACTTTGTCTTAACAATGCCCATATGACTATTATGTAGCTGATTTAAAATTAATGAACGCAATGAATTTGGAACAATTACCCTATAACCAAACAACAAACAACCGTGTTCTATTGTGATGAAGTCCTTCCTATTAAAATATTCTCTTAATTCGGGGGAATTATCAATTTTATTCGGCCAACCATGATGAACAAATCCTACGACTTTATTTAATAAGACATCTTTTGTTGAAGCTTTCGCAATCTGCTCAAATGTAACGGGACAATTTGCCTCAATAAAATAAGACAACTCCTTCTCCTCCTCAAAGGCGACATCGTTAAATGCAACC
>JAPWLS010001348.1:0-41570 GCA_028551675.1 Tineola bisselliella | reverse complement strand
AATTATTTTCTAACAAAAATAACTTTTACAATCAATCAAAATTTACATTTTTCTGTACAATTTAACTCGTATATCCAAAAAAGTGTAAATCAATCAAAAATCTTTCTCAACGTGTGATTACGCACGCGGCCGACAGACAAGATCCCGAGGGCCCAACTTGGAATACGATCCGCATCAATCACAACCCACGGTCATCTATTTTCACATAATGTCTACTATGAACCAGATTTTTATTTAGAAAGTTTAACAAAAGTCTGCCGCCTGGATTGTAACATCGCATTTCAGATAATTTCGACGTAACACTGGTCTCATTCTCAGAAATCATTACACCTTAGAGATAGCAGTTAAATACTATAGCATTCACCTTGTAAATCCCTACCAATATAAATGTGAATGTGAGTTTGTTTGTTACGTTTTCACGCAACAACTACTTAACCGATCATCATGAAACTTTTGTACACATATTTTTGGGGGTACTAGAAGTAACATAGGATACTTTTTATTAAAAAAAAAACAATTGATATTTTACTATAGTTTCCAACTGACTATAGTGTCAGGTGTTTGTGATTTCAATATATTGATTCATTTCTATTGAAATGATCTCTTATACTTATTTAATGACTTAAATGCAAGCGTATCACGAGCTTTTACGAGTAACTTGTGTCTGCTTTTGTTTAATAACACCTTCAACTGTAAGTACATAAAGAACACATATTTATGATAAATATTAATTTGAAAAACAATTGAATACGACAAAATTTACATTCACGCTTACATAGAGTTTGACAGATGTTACATTTATACAGCATGTTTAAAAAAAACATATACTTACAATAAAATTACGTAATTATTTTTTAAACAAAAAAAAAAGACTTATGTTAGATGGCCAGAGTAAAAACTTTGTTTTTTAAATGGTTTATTTTATTGCTTAAATTTGACAGTGTTTTCTGATCAAGAGTTGTATATCGAATCTTCTGTTCACTTTATTAATCACCAGCTATTACCCGCGGCTTCGCTCGCATTTAAGTCATTAAATCAGTATCAGAGATCATTTCAATAGAAATGAATAAATATGATTTCAAACAGCTGAAACTATAGTCAGTTGGAAACTATAGTAAAAAATAATTATTATATTTTAAATAAATATATCCTATGTTACTTCTAGTATCTACAAAAATATGTGTACAAAGTTTCATGATGATCGATTAAGTGAAAACGTAACAAACAAATTCACATTCATTAGTATGTAAGTGGACAATTATTAAATTAATTTCATTTATATTTATATACGTCAAATATTTATATTTATATAAAAATAATCGCATAAATATTAACAGAACAGAATTTCACATGACAATTGTGAGATACCTATGTGTATGTAAAATGAAACGTATTTATTATTTAGACCAGCGGTTCTCAAACTTTTTTGGCGAAGGAAAAAATATTATAATAATCATATTGCAATGTAATATTACGTAATATTTAGATGTAACCTTATAATCTCCCTTTAGTAGGTATTTTTTGCAGTATTTTAGCCCTAGGTTTCCGCGGAACACACTTTGAAAATGGCTATTTAGTCAATAAATTCTTTAACATAAAACAAGCTGTATCATTTAAACGAATACGTGCTCCACAAACCCTGTATTTTTGCAAAAACACAAACCTATTAATTAAAAGCAATTAGCTTATTCTGTTTCGGAATAAAACCCTCGCGTGGTAACTTATACAGCTATATATGAGTATAACTTCCTTTGCGTTTATTAAAACAACATTGTTTTGGTTTATAGTACATTACATTTCTTTTTATTTGGGGCTTTTATCTGTCAAAACATATCAACCCCATAGTGCTACTATACCAACCCAAACCCGGCATAGTGGAGTAGACTGTCGCACGCGGACATCTGTCTGTGATAACAATTGTCTATGCTCATAGACCGCATTCTAGCTTAATATCAGGCGGAGTGTGGTCATATGCTGGGCTATCAATAAAAAAAAGAAAAAAAGCCACGTCTAACTCTACTAAACTTAAAATTAAAAGAGAGGGAGCCACTGATGCGCATTTTATTGTTTTCTCAATTAATATTATAAGGTAGATATTTAAAAAATTATATTATATAATGTATGACATAATTTATATTGTTTAATAACAACGAATATTTAAAAAAAAAACATTTAAAAATCGAATTCATTATTGTATGACATTACGATACAGCGTTCTTCTTTTATTTATGGTCTCAAATGTCTAATGAAGACAATTCTGTCAATAATGAGTATTCCAATAACAGTCCAATTAGAAATTATAAAAGTTTAATTTCGTTATAACACGTAAACATCACGTCAAAAAAAACCATCTTATTCTTAAATATTGATTACATATATACTGGAATTCAAGTTTTACAAACGCATTTCAAGATTCAAAATTGCAGTTCTCCTTTTTGACAGTTTACCTTTTAAATTGACTAGTAAGTAGTGGTGGGCTGCATCATTTCATATACTATAGTGTTGTCGATTCAATTAATTGATTTTCGTGTCTAACAATATTATCATTGAAACGGTGAATTTTCGGTAGTTAATAATTGCCCACTACATACGTATATATTTAAATAATAATTAATTGTTTTAGAAAAACTTTAAGACCCGTGAGTTACCATCGCCTTTGTAGCTTATAATTAAAATTAGATTTCATAAACGCACGCTTATTACGTAACTCGGAGTAAAAATTTGTTTTTTTTTAAAGTTAAGTTTAAATATTATTTAATTTCATGAGTATTTTAATGATTCCAAATAGTAAATAATAATATGTACCTATGTATCTTAAAAATAACAAAATTAACACTAGGTTTATGGACGTGTTCTATATACCTACTTCTACTAAAACGCGTCAATTTGACGCATATCGTAGAGATAGGTATACCACATAGACAAGTTCAGTAATTCAACACTTTTAAAGAAAATAGACTTCAATATATACACTCGAGAGCAATGAAATCGCACACCCCCTTGTTTATTAGTTTTGTTCAAATTATTTATTAAAATTCTTCGGTATTTAGTAAACAAAGGTATGTTAAATAAAAATACACATTGTTAGCTTACTAATGTCATGAAAAAACAATAATTTATTTGGAAATTACACGCACAAATATCAAAATAACAAAATTCCGCGAATGAATTTGTTTCAGGTAGGCATTACTTGCTCCCTTTCAGACAGGTATAAAAGGGTTAATTAAAGGAATTTCGTAATTATTTGTGCATTGAACTTTAATGTGATAACACATCTTGTGATTACATACGGAAAATTTGGAAAAACATGGACACTACACCCGCAGAAGCTGCTCAAGTTATAGCCTTGCAGGAGGCAGGACAAAACCAAAGTGAAGTGGCTCGACAGTTAAATTTAAGTCGATATTCAGTTCGACGCGTATACCAGAAGTTTCGACAGACAGTGGGCTATTGTCGGCGACCGGGATCAGGTCGTTGTCGTACAACATCAGAACGTGATGACCGCTTTTTTGTGACGAGATCTTTGCGAAATCGACAGCTGAACGCGGTTGAGCTGGGACAACAGCTTCAAGAAGTACGTAATGTCAGCAAAAGTCGGTGGACAGTCAGAAGGAGATTGGCTGAAGCTGGAATGACTGCAAATCGACCAGCAAATGGTCCGAAATTGACCACAGCCCACCGACAAGCCCGACTTCAATTTGCCTGAGAACATTTAAATTGGACGTTCGATCAATGGAGGTCAGTTATGTTTTCTGATGAATGCAGAATGACTCTACATGGCCACGATGGACGCTCAAGAGTCTGTAGAAGGCCATTAGAGAGATTTGCACAATGTTGCTTAAGCGAACGTGTCGCTTATGGTGGCGGATCGTGTATGTTTTGGGGTGGCATAATGCTCGATTCTAAAACCGACATTGTCTTCATTATTGGGGCCAATGCTGGATCTAGATCGAGAGGATTAACAGCTCAGCGGTACGTGGAGGAAGTTCTCGAACACCATGTCAGACCGATTTCATGGCTTATGGGGAAAGAATTCATACTAATGCACGATAATGCCAGGCCACACGTCGCTGGGAAAGTTCGTGATTATATGGAAGACGTCAATATTAACGTGATGGACTGGCCAGCTCGCAGTTCCGATATTAACCCAATTGAACATGTTTGGGCCGAGCTTAAAAAGCGAGTAAGAGCAAGAAGTCCAACTCCTGCACATCTCCAAGGACTGCAATCAGCCATCAAAGAGGAGTGGAATGCCATTCCACAGGAATTATCAATTCAAAATTAATATGGTCGATGAAAAACAGACTAGGAGCTGTAATTAGAGCTAGGGGAGGTAACACTCCATATTAATAAAGATTTTATTGAAAATTTCCTGTTTCATTTTATCCAATAACAATATCCAATGTCTTGTTCCTTAAATGCAATAGTCGCAATTTTACTTGTAAGTTTCATTTCATCTCCTAAAACATCATTTTCAGCATTTTACATACTGTTTAGTGGTATCATTGGAAAGATAATGAATTAAGCTTTAAGTTGGCATTACAACTTCTTAATTTTTTATCAATATTATTAAGAAAATTCAGCTTTATTTGTAAAAATCCGGGGTGTGCGATTTTATTGCTCTCAAGTGTATTTCCCTCGATCAATGAATAAAAGTCATACAAAGGGATAAAATAAAAATCTAAACAGTTTTTGGTAATTCTCTGATAAAAGTCAAAATGCGTCAAATTGACGCGTCCCGTAAACCTAGTGTTAATGACGTATTGTAATTATATAATCATTTATAACATTTTAAATATTTTTACCAATATCATTATAGAATGTAATTGTCTATGTCCTAACAGGAAGTTGCATTGTCTTTGACATCCTTGTATTATAATATAGGTATTGAATTTGAATTATTCTGTTAAATAAAAATATTTTTATTAATTTATATAAATTTAGTTTCACGTTTTGATAATTTTGATGTAACTTCGGATTAAATTAATCAAACTAAATTTTAAAAAAGATTTTGAAAATAAAAACTCAATACGATA
Organism: Tineola bisselliella; assembly: GCA_028551675.1. Taxonomy (NCBI): domain Eukaryota; kingdom Metazoa; phylum Arthropoda; class Insecta; order Lepidoptera; family Tineidae; genus Tineola; species Tineola bisselliella. Next base: position 36,534 of record JAPWLS010001348.1, on the reverse strand, counting down.
GCAAACCGCAATGAATTTTAAATAAATTTTACCTAAGTCAATACTAAAATGAAGACATCATCGGTAAAAGAGAACCAAAGGCAATCTCGACTTCATAGTAACAAAAAGAATTTATATAAAACAATATAGGTAGTAAGTTTACTCTCGCTTATAGCCCCCAGCTTAATTCCTACCGATTTAGTGAACTGTAAAAATATTAAGACCTGTAATTAAATTCTTAGTCCACTACTGATCATTACTTCGGCTATACTAGAGATGAAATGTCAAACATATGTGATTATATTTGGTCACGGGTGTGGCTATATTTCGACACACGTGGTATATATGACAATGCCCCTATACAGCAGCTATTCTTCTACATCATAGTAGATGTATAATATATTATTATGACATTAGTATGTAAGTGGATAATGCCAGTATACAACAGTTAAATCAAATTGATAATTATTAAATTAATAAATTTATATTTGTATTGACGAGTAAAAGCGCTCTATTGGAGCCCAATTACTTAAAATAATAAATTAATAAAAAAAAAGAATTCAGTCGTTCTAAATATATTTTTTAAAATACCATACAGACAATCAAAATGGCGTGTCTTAGTTAGGTATTTCATATCAATAATTAAATAGGAGGTTAGACCGGGCGGTGTCCATTCATGCAAACGGTAATTGTAGACCTGCAATTGGCTCGCTTGTACGTTACTAAGTTTCCCACGATAAATATAACCTGTGTGTTGATTCAATGATGGTACTTGGGTTCGGTCTGTCACACCATACAGCACTACGTCTTTGGGGGGCTACTCAGGCATGTAAGAAGTTTCATGATACGGCCGTCACCTCAGTAGCTAATAAACCCGTAGAAAGTCCTGTCAAATCCGTAATTTCGTGAATGATTACAGGTCCGTAACGTAAGTCTTCCTGAGTAGCCCCCTGAAGCTAGATCGGAAAGTACTCGTTCAGGTTGACAGTGCTCAATACACCCGACTACTTCTAAACTGATTCCGAAGGCAAAAAATGCAAGGGCAAATGTCCAAATCAAAGATTTAACGGTTCGTTATTATTTTGAGTTTCAGAACCCAAAAATTGTTCCCATAAAGTATCTGCCGACATGCTTTCATAAATTGGCTTGATAACTTCTGTCTATTGTTCATTCTCTAAGGTCTTACCAGATTACATGACGCGTCATAAAAATTGCTATAACTCGGTAAATAATTCGAATTTTGAAAAATCCTCTTGAGGGCATATTTTTGAATACCTATACTTTAGAAATATGAAAAAAAAAATTTAGATTTTTCCTAATTTCTAATCCAGAATAACATTTCTTAAAATTAATTATATATTACTTCAGCCTTTGATTGCATAGGTCTGTAGTGAATCGTGATGTTACAGGAATCTCCCGCAACCCGCATGCGTTTAATTAATGGCCAATGCAAACGCGCCACAAAGTACAGTGAATCCTTTAACCTCAAATAGATTTATAAACCTACAATAAATCACTGTTTACTTGAAAGGAAAGAAATAAATGATTATATGGCCGAGAAGGTCCGAGATTCGATTCCAAACATAATGATTGCCCTCAAGGATAGAATTAGCCGCAATTAAATGCAACAATCCGTCTAAATTTCAAACAATAATTCTTACATTTTTAAATCCTCTTCCTTTCATAGTTTTTGTTTTTTTGAAACAATTTTTTTTTACAAAAACAACTTTATATCGATTTAATTAGCAATTACACGTGACGAGTGCATTAATGACCACAGATGTCTCCACTTTAAAAACAGTAACTGTATATAGAAAACAAACTTAAACAAAATTACGTTTTACCATTCAGTATATAGTTTAAAAATACATATTTTGAACTAAATATTTAAAAAAAAAACAGTTTAAAATAATTTACATTTAGTGTTACCAGTAAAATATTGTTTCGTTTTTTTTTAAATATATGTTGGCAACACCGAAATTGTTACTGTCAAATAATTTAAAACGAATTTGGTTTGAGATAGAAACCGTTTTCTTCAATATTTATGTATCTCGATGTATGAATATATTTTTAAATGGCTAAAACTAGCAATTAGTATGTAATAATAATATATATGATCGCTTTCTTAAGCAGCTTTTAGCTTTCTTAGCCTTCTTCTAACTGAATATAAATCTCACGTTTGAATCAAGCAAATGCTCTCAGTTACTAGTGTTCTTTGTAAATTACTGATTTCTAGTGCTTTTTTATATACATATTTTTGGAGGTATCAGAAGTAACATAGGATACTCTTTATTTTAAAAAATAATATATTTTTACTATAGTTTCCAACTGACTATAGTTTCAGCTGTTTGGAATCATATTGATTCATTTCTATTGAAATGATCTCTGATACTTATTTAATGACTTAAATGTAAGCGAAGCCGCGGGTAAAAGCTAGTTATAAATAAAAGAACATATTCCTCTTTTTGCGCCGGCATAGTGATCGTAAAATTTGCACGTAGACCTCACTCTAGCTTGACATCAGGCGGAGTGTGATTACCATATACATAGGTTACTGTAAAAAAAATTATTAGCATTAAAATTTATCCTGTACGTTACATACTTAATTATGTATTTGTAATTATCTAATCGAATATATTTAGATTACAATAATGTGAGAAAAATTTAATTCTAACCAGACGTTTATATTTCTTTAAAAAAATCAACAAAACCAACGAACACGCAACCTATACCATTTGTACATGGCGTGAAAGTATTTGGATTTCCGTCGGCACTAGACGGGACCAGTGGCGTCCCCCAAATTATAGCTTAAGGCTTCAAGACGGATTCGAGAAATAAAAAAAATGTTGAAGGAAAAATCGATCCAGGATCTCTTATTATGGTTAAGATACATTTGGGTTCCGTAGATTTATATGACATTGTAAAAGGGATGTAGCGAACGCTTTAAATAAAATCCCTAATATGCTATTTACATTATATTACAACTAAAAATATATACAATATATCATATCTAAAAACACACACGCATCCGTTCCCATTCACAGCAAACATCGAAGTCCCCATTTGCACGTCCCTTGCGTTCATCATTTGTTTTATTCGGAGTTCTTAATTTAAAATTGACAATTGTATTTATAAAACTATATATGCGATGTATTTTATACGCCGGGAATTTAACACATTTTAAAAGGATAAAAAGAAATTTTAATAATTATTTCACTATTAAAATGAATATATATATTTGGAGGCTTTGATGTGTAATAATAAAGCAGATTTTAATAGATTATTACAAAACTATTGACAAGACAAAATGTCAATAACCTATCTTATTAATTTTTAGAGGCAACTGCCACATATATAGAAATAATAACAAGAAAAAAAATTACTTGATACTACTCATAGATTTAGCCCTCAATGGACTCTGAAACAATTATAGTTATTATTAATTTAACCAACGGAATACCAAAACAAAATCACGATGAGAACTCAGGTGATTCTTGTACGTTGAAAATAATTGAGAAAATTACGCATACGAGCGCGAGTCGCGGTTTCTGCGGCAAACGAAACCAACAGTTTATTCCGTAACCATGTTACCATTCGTAAATGTTTATATAGATGTTAGGTATGCATTTGTTTATTTATTTTATTTTATTTAGTACTCTTAGGAAAACATATTTTTTTAGGTCATCTTATGTCTTCGTAGTGTTTTACAGCATTTATCACGAATTTAGTCTGGCTTTCGAATCAAGCTGTCACAAGTAAAACGGATCCGTTAGTAATCGGGATCATGAATTTTTACTAACGACTAACGAGCACCAGCAATCTATCAAATGAACGAAAGATCGAGACATTCGAAAATTAACAAAAAGTATCTAATATATTGTAGTTCCAAATCCGCACACGGTGGCGCTGCTCAAATTTCCATACAAATCGCTTGAAGCGAACTCGGTTCAAAAGCCAGACTAAAATTCGTGATAAGCCCACAGTTCCTTTGGGCTTGATAACATATAATGAAATATGTCAAATAATTCAATTACTTAAATCAGAATTGATATAACGGCCTTAAACAATTATTTTGTTTATTATATTGTAAATAACCACCTACATTTATGTTAATAATAATAAATAAATGAATAATACATAATTTATACAGATCTTGAGTTATTTCGCTATATTCATGTTAAATCTGTAAGATCATGTTTGATGATCGTTTCAACTACTCGATACTAGATGGCGTTGTGTTAAAATAAGTAAATTCGTTACTGAACCAATTTTGAGGGCAAAAATGCTATAATAAAAAGAAATATTCATAGTTTTTTTTTATTTAAAGTTACTGAATACATTTTATTAGAAAAAAAAACAAAAGACGTATTTTTAATAGTTTTTTTTTAATTTCCTATGGAATCATCTTCAAGGAATCTAACAATTGCATTTATAATATGTAGAATTAAACGCGATTTCTACATCATGTTTGTAGAAATTTTGGTTTTTAATACAATTTAAATTTGACTAGATTGTATTGGGCAAATAATCTAATATCATCATCATTTTTTTATTTTTATTTTATTTTTATTTATTTATAAAGCCTACCTACAAAATTACATTAAAACTACATATTATAAAAAGGACTACTATTATATAAACTAAATGAAATTTTAATTATAGGAAAGGACGGCATGCTCAAGGTGATAAAGGTATAGATACTACACTTCTAATAAAATTACAAAAATACATAAAAATAAAAAACAAGAACCAAATAGATGTAAGGAAGAGGGGAGAAAGAAGAAAAAAAGAAAAAAGAAAAAAAAATCACAAACAGAAAACAATCATAATTTATTACGACTACAAAAGTATATAATAAAAAAATATTATTTGTAATATCTTGGGAATAAATCCAAGACAACGGTTCCGCTAATTCTGTCAATTAAATCAATAAATACATAAAAGCTTAACATCTGCTTAAGCATCAATAATTATTTTACACAATTCACGGTACCTACATCCGTAGTCAGCTACTATTACAAATTGTAACTTTAATGTTTTTACAACATACAACAAAATTAAATCATAAATTCGTTATTAGTTGATAAGTAGCGGCTAAAACACGAATAAACTCACCGGTGAACGAATGAACGAGTGAACGAATGAACGAGTGAACGAATTCGAGTTTGAATAGTTATCCGCTCAAATTTCCATACAAATTGTAATTTTATACAAAATTTGTATCAGCCCATATTGAATATTTTGTTCTATTAATTAATACGTATTGTGTACGTCAACCTGTTATACAAAGGTCTAAGATTGGATTCTCAGTCCAAATACGTATGTAATAATAAATTATAAATATGATTTTACATAAATATTAGTGTTTTAGTTTTTTTTATTTATTATCTATTTTTAATACATAGTTCGTAGATATTATGTGCGCAGTTTTAAGCCGCATAAAGACCTTTAGAGAAACTTATCTAAGAAAAATACTGCGGATTAAAATGGATTTGAAAAATATAATTATCACAAAGCGACATGACATATTCAATGTCAAAATTCTAACATTTTCTTAATTTGTAGAGACAACCGCCACAGACCATTTAAATTGGTTAAAATCGTGTTGTTTTTTCACTATAAATCTTCAATAGTTTTAAAATGCCGCTCTATATCCTATTAATAAAATTGTTTTTCATAATTGTGACACTGTGAAATAATATTGCCGATTAAAATGGATATGAAAATATAATTATCACAATGCATTGTGGCAATAAAAAGACAAGAAAAAACAAGAAAGATGACACTGACAGAATAAACGTCAAAACCCCAAACCTTCTTAAATAAGTATCGACCGCCACAGATGTATCAGAGTCAACTCATAGAATCATCAGCTACAAATATCTTCAAAGGTGACTGCTTCTTCATCATTTCCCTTTGGTAGCTTAAATAGGAGCACCTTGTCTGTGCTTAGTACGCGTTTTATCAATAACTATTGTAGTAGATCTATCGTTAATACTTCTATAATTTTTTATAGTAGTCTGCGTGCAAAAGTCACCTCCACCATGACTATAAAATGACAATTAAGTCTCCTAAACCAGTCATTCTCAAAGTGGTGTTCCGCGGAACCCTAGGGCTAAAATACTCCAAAAAATACCTACCAAAGGGAGATTATAAGGTTACATCTAAATATTACGTAATATTACATTGCAATATGATTATTCATAAATACATATAAATCAGTTTTTTATAATTATATTAAGGCTTTTTCCTTCGCCAAAAAAGTTTGAGAACCGCTGTCCTAAACCATCTTATTACATTTATAGTAAACATTTATTACTAGTTATAGTTTCTCACTATCAAATAAAACTCATACTCGAGTGTCCGAATCGAGGAGCGTTTTAAAAAAGATAATTTTACACGTAATAAGTAGGTAGATATCATTGCTCAAGGGATAAGCAGAGGCTATAATTATTGGCCGAGATTCGAAGAAGCGGTCTGGGCCGTTCGCAATGGCTACCGTGATTAGGCGCTTCGAGGCTCGTGTTTTTTGTTTGAGACTAAACATCCTTTGATGACATAAGCAACACTTAAAGGCCACTCTCCATTGGAGTTTGTGACGTGATGCCTCAGTGGAAGGTGCACCTAAATGCCTATTTAGTTTCTAAATGTTTTTATGTCATAAATGAGTATTTCAAAATGTATTAATTACACGTATCCTGATGATGCCACGTGAAGTCATTGTATGTTGGTGGAGGTTATTTTCCTTCATCGACCTAATGTAGCGGGAATTAGAAGCAAAATAATTTTAAATAATTTCCTTTAACATTTTAAATACTATGTCAATAGCTTGATATAGTAATAGTTTCATGTGCCCCAACAGGTTGTCGCATTGAGAAATAATCAAAATAAAGATTTTAGAATTAGAATTTTATTTTTCAGTAGAATTTACAAAATGAACTTATATGAGGAAAAACATATAACCTAAGCAGAGAATAAATATATTTGTCTCCTTTACTCTATAATGAAGAAAAGAGATAAAATATTGTATATTAATACTCTATTCCAGGGGTAAGCAGACCGCGGCTCTTGCCATAGGATTATCTGGCTCTTCTTACAACTCACTGAAGCAAATTAGACTTTCATTATAGTATATAATAAAGTGAAGGTTTAAGACATTTATTTGCTCAAAAATAATTACAAAAAATCCACTTAATTGAGATAAAAATAATAATAATAACTATAAATAAACATATCGTACGTAGAATATTGACAACACCATCACAAGGCACTCAAACCCATTATGTGTTTTTTTAATTCATATTTAAATTTAATAATATTTTTAATATTAGTTATGTTAATTGGTAATTCATTATAGACCTGCGCTCCTTCCACCATAAAGTTATATAATAAAGTTCATGTTGCGGCTCTTTGAAGGCATGGGAAAATCTACAAACTTGATATTCGGCTCAACATTGTTAAGTTAAAATATATTTCTTCTACTTTATTATAATTATTTTACAATTATATTTGGACAGAATGGTCCTCACTTGCGGGCAGAAGGGCCCATTGCAAGTATATTATTTATTATTATATGTATATGTGTATTTTATTATTATATGGCAGAAGGGCCAAATTATTTTACAATATTATTTGGACAGAATGGTCCTCACTTGCGGGCAGAAGGGCCCATTGCAAGTATATTATTTATTATTATATGTATATGTGTATTTTATTATTATATGGCAGAAGGGCCAAATTATTTTACAATATTATTTGGACAGAATGGTCCTCACTTGCGGGCAGAAGGGCCCATTGCAAGTATATTATTTATTATTATATGTATATGTGTATTTTATTATTATATGGCAGAAGGGCCAAATTATTTTACAATATTATTTGGACAGAATGGTCCTCACTTGCGGGCAGAAGGGCCCATTGCAAGTATATTATTTATTATTATATGTATATGTGTATTTTATTATTATATGGCAGAAGGGCCAAATTATTTTACAATTATATTTGGACAGAATGGTCCTCACTTGCGGGCAGAAGGGCCCATTGCAAGTATATTATTTATTATTATATGTATATGTGTATTTTATTATTATATGGCAGAAGGGCCAAAATATTTAGATTTATTTTATATATATATATATATATATATATATATATATATATATATATATATATATATATATATATATAGATGTCTGATTAATTTAAAAGAATTTATATGCTTACTATTGCATTTATTTTGATTAATTTAAACCGACGTTTCGAAGATTTAAACAGCATCTCTGAATACGATTTAGTGTATAGGAAACAAAACAATTGAAATGGCCAAAACAAATGCTACTCCAAATGCAAACTCTGTGAAATGAAATGAAATGAAAATCGTTTATTAGCATTAGCACTAAAGGTGCGCGTTTGCTCATCTTTATACTCTACCATGACTTCAACCATAAGACCACAAGAAACTTGTCGCATTAGTATTAAAACTCTAGTAGAAAGTGTATTTTTGAATTGCATCATTGAATTCATCTTGATGTTATTTAAAACGGAATGTGCCAAGTTCGTTATTCACTGACGTTTTCTTTCGTCATTCGCACCACAGGAATTTGACAGTAAACAATTATTTTGCTAACACCTGATTGTTTTGCAATACTTCTACTTTATGTATGATTCATAGGAAAATAAATGCACCTCTTTGTTGAGTAAATACATAATGCACGTGTTCACATTTGTTCGTATTCACTTCATTAATTTTCTTTCCAGACCTTCCCTGGAGATGAAAAGGTCATCGACAGTCACACTACAGGAATAATAAATCAGGTGAGAGCTCACAATGTAATATACATTTCTCATTTTGCAAAATACACTTTGTATTTCCCTTATTAAATTTAGGTCTGCTGTATTTATATGAAGTTGACGCACGTTGGTTAACATATTTATAAGATTTACCCGCTCGGGACGGACAACGCCCTGACCAAAGGTGCATATTCGTATAATATGTCATTCTACATTACAATTATAAGTGTATCATGCTCATAAACGTAGATAGAAAGCTATTGACCAAATTAAATTATCAATTCACGTTTGTATTATAGAGACAATGCCACGACTCGAGCAGGCACCCCTGGAGGACTTCCGGAGCGTGCTTCGCAAGAAAGCACTTAACCACAGCCTATTCTACATGAAGCTCGGTGCGGGCGTCACACCGGTCAGGGACGTGCATCATAACGTCGCGAGCGACCGGCGCGAGCGCAGTGCGGCTGAGCGCGCGCCGCCAAATGCGCGTGCGTCACTACGCAATCAACAAACGCGCGTTTCTGAACTCGTCCGCCGTTTTGAACCTGCACCCATTATGCAGTACCTACGCCCTCCGAGTCCTTCGTCTCCTTGCGAGGACATCACGTCGAGCGACGACGACGACCGCGTTGCAGTTCGTCGTAGATCTCGTGATTTAAGCGACGACTCCGCAATCGAACTGGAGCCCAGACCTAGACGACATTCCCACCCACGGGAAGTTACTCCCCCTCCAGAGACAGTTTCACCCAGACGCGAAAGAATGTTAGTGGAAGCTCACATTGTCGAATTGGGTGGAAGAAGGGATAGCGAAGGGTGTGAGACTCGAGGGCGCTGCGTGAGAACCCCCAGTGTGGTGGTGAGCGACTACAGTGATGGAGTAGCAGTGGGCGCTACTGCTGAGGAGCTTGACTGGCTGCGGGCGCGGTCTTTGTCTGCGGACTCTGCATGTTCTTCTTGTTCTACTCTATCCAGTCGTGACGATGAGGAGTTCGACTCTCCAACAATGCCAAAGAAGGTGAGTAGTTTCACATATTAATTTGTTAATTCTTGAACAATAAATTAATGAAAAAAGTCATTAACATTGAAAGCAATTACATTCAAATTTATCCGCGATATTTCCACACATGTAATTGAATACGTTGAAAACATACATACATCAAATTCCATCATTAGCCAACTAATGTTCATATCATAATAATTTAGACGGCTACGAAAATTAGCAGTGGAAGAGCGTCGCAAACAATGATAAGTTCATGGAAAACTACTCGAATTGTAATTAAATAAAATCCTTTATCCAGGCAGGATATTACAGGCATTTGATAAATAAAAATCGCATATAATTATTGAGGTACAAAACGACGGATATACGACATCCGCACATTTTTATTATCCATCGGAATTAGAACGAAACTGTACCTAATTGATTATACATGGTGTGTTTTAAAAGGTTATTTGTTTAAATAGGACTATAAAGGTTAACTTGAACTGACATACAAAGATTATAATTATTTCGACACAAGCCTTTATATATTGAGTTCGTCACGCATCCCGGTTTGCGACTGAAAGAATTAACCTTTAAAAACACAGTTAATACAAGCTATTAATAAACAACTTGTAAACAATTTTATACAATAAAATAAAATCAAAAAGATTTTATCTAGTAACAGAATAAAGAATAGTAGAAAGAGTTCTAATATAGAAGTAAAAAAATAAACGCCAAAGAAATAAATTAATATTATAATCCGATATTAATTTATAAAATAACAATATTAGATTTAACAAACTGTAACAATATATTATATTGTTGAAATCTATATAGGTAATATTATATGAACTAAATTATATTATAAATATTTTAAGACGGCTTCCTTCCTTCCTATTGTTTATTGTAATTAGTTGATTGTCATAAAAAACAAAAATTACTAATTATTCTTTCTTTCCAAAACGCTTTAACATATATTTTCTTTTCATTTTTTTTTACAGTGAAACAAAAATTAAACAAATTCTAAGTTTAAACTATGAATACTAACTTAGTAGTAAGTACATATTCATGGACAGCATTGACGTCACGAGCGGGGCAAAAAGATTGTACGTTTCTTCACACCTGTACGAGTACTTGTGACTCAACTTCAGAGACTAATAAACCTTTTGTAAATCTAATTTATATTCCTAGAGGTTCCAAAAGGTTATTTAGGTCTTACAATCAATCGTCAACCTACTACCTTTTCATATTAGATACCTAATATATTCGTTGAAAATATACAATATCATTTGTTTAAGCATATGTACCTACTTTTCAATTTTGTTACTCGCTTAATGATAATGACTTATGTATTTTTTGCAGCGTATGCATGTATAGGTTTATCTCCGTATTTTTCTTAGCTCTTGGTAGTTTCAAAACTTTCTCGTAATGAGTTTTAAACAAATAGTTTTATTTTAAAAAAACACGAACAAAACACCCTCGTATATTATTTAAATAAGATTAAGTGAAATTTGAATTTATCTGGTATCTTCATTTTCGAAAAGATAAACAAAAATCTTTATTGCATTAAAATGAAAATAAATAGTTGCCCGCACTCTATCCTGCATAAAAAATAAAAATTAAATAAATTGCGGTTATACCCATGTGATATCTCTGTATGTTTGATTGTCTATATAAAAAAATATCATAATATTATTACGTAATTTTTCATTATTTCGTTTACAAATTACAAAATATTTATTTTTCTATAATATAATTTATATATTATTAACAATATTTTCAATTCAATTATATTTATTGTGTATGTATATTTGTATAATGTATATTTAGTTTATTAATCATAAAATTGATTGTGTCACAAACAATAATCAATCCACAGCAAAATTACATTCATTATTATTATAAGTAAGTACCTAATTCACAAATATTCAAAATTGCAAAAAAATGGGTGGGGTATTTCACGTCATAATGTAATATTTATTTAAATAACGTCTTAATAAAATATATCAAAATTCATAAAAATTATAATAAAAAACAGATTTTGAAAAACCGTCAAAAAACAAGTCCTACAAAACCATGTCCATTAATTATCCTCCTAGTTTATATATTTTTTTAAATTATATACAAGATGTTTAATGATAATAATTTATAAATTATTAATAGATCAATGTTAAATAGTTATATTTACAATTTCAATAATAAATGTGTAAGACGCATTGCTTGTTCAATAATATTTTTCTGTATTTTTTTTATTCGTGATATTGCGTTGTTTATATCGACGATTTAATTGTAGACATTTAAAACTTCTTTACACATAAAGTTTAATAAGATAAGCGATATATGGGATAGAATTTACAAAAATATATGCAAATAACTATTCCTTATAATTATGGTAAAAGGTTTTATACCACTTACTATCACGTTTACTTCGTTTATCTTAACTTGACGTTTTCTAAAACTTTGCAGCTATCGTAGCTGTGATGAGATAATGTTATATTATAGTATCATCATATTATATTGTGTTAAACTAATTTAAAATACTTTACGCGACTTACTATCGCGTTTATTCAAATTATATTTTGATGAACTAACACATCTTAGGCAAGATTTTTTATTTCAAAGTTTTTTTTTATACTTCTACACACTTATTTACTTATTAGCTAAATTGTTCTACATTAAGAATGGCGTTAGCTGTATATTATTTCATTACGTGAACACTCATCATGAGGTTTCAAGTCCATGGTCAAGTTCACCCACGATTTCCGTATGTCTGGCTGCATCTTTTATCAGTTTTGTGCTCATCGCATTAATATGGGTTTTCTATTACACTAATCTATTATTAGGGTTACCATGCGTATTGTTTAAATAAGTTAAATTCTATGTTTTGGAATTAAGAGAAAAAAAAATACAAATAAAAATTGGAACGTTACTGATAATTTTTTAAAGTAAAACGGTATTTAATAAAAAAAAGAATTGTGTCGCTGCCTACGTCATTTAGGAATAACGGCGTAGTAAAAACCACAAAGGAACAATAGTTTGTTACGGTGTGCAGCAGACTTCCCGTATAGTAAACCGATAGTTTAATTTTTTATTCGATTTCTGCCCCGCCCACGATTGACGTCAATAGGCTGGATGTCGCCACGCATCGGTTTCATGATCCCGTTGACACCATGTTTTTGTATGCGGAAATATGGGATATCTATTATAATAGGTTCTTTTTTCAAACAATACGCTCCATTGATTTCTCTATTCGCAGTTTAATGAGTTTATTGTTTTTTTTTAAATTATAATTGAACGGAAATTGTATTTTTCTTAATGTCTGAAATTTATATCGGTCATTAGTTAACGCATGCGCGGCACGGAGTAACTGGAGAATTACTTTAATGCCACGCAATGAAGACGACTAAATTATATAAATGTACATCCAAAATTTAAGAACACCGATTTACTATAAAATATGTTCTAAATCTGAAGTTGTTTTTTATGTTTGATACATATTTGCATAAATAATCTGCAAAATTAATAAAAACTAATTTTGTAGTACATGCTATGCGATTAAATAATATACTTTTATTATTGTTAGGAAAAACTTAGGTCTTAAACTTTATCAATTGCGTAGTAATAAACATTACTCACAAATGTATGAATTGCGTCAATGCATGCTTCACTAGGATCTACTAATAAACTGATAAATGTTAATAATTTTTGTTCTTATTTTAGTCGTGAGTGGAGTTCGAGCACTGACAACAAGCTACAACTTATAACGAACATAAAAATGTCCCGTATTCTATGAGATTTATTGTCATATCAAAGTCATTGACGTTCGAATAAAAGCCGTTGTTTCTTTGTCAGGTCTCGAAGGTCGCTCAGGACTCATATCCTAAGTTCCCTTTTTTTGTTCAATTATATTAAACCGAAGGAAAAACATTGTTACAGATGATTAACGCTGATTGAAGGCAATGTGTGATCCTGAGCGACTGACGGACTCCACTAAGCGTCACGCCGAGGATTTTCTATACAATAAATATTTTTAAGTCAGTTTTGAGGTAAAAATGTCCACAAGTTCGCACCTTTCGTGTTTGTATTTCCAATTATTATTTGGGTTTAGCAAATTTGTATAAATATTTACTGATTTATGTAATATTTTTTTCAATATTTGTTTTGTAATGCGATTTTTTTTGCATGTTAAACTTTACTCAATAATTCTCATGTTTTTTAATTAAGGGAACTACTAATGTTAATTTGTTACCGCAAACTATGTCATTTTATTAATTAAATTTATTTTTGAACATTGGAAGAGATTACTCTTAATTCTATATAATTAATATTAATAATTAATCTTTGAAATTACTCGTAATTATATATACGATTTCGATATTATTATTATGCTTATAATTTGTTAATTATTATAATTGATATTTTATTTTAAAAACTCAAAATTAATTATGTATTTCGCTTGTGATCATCTAGTATTTTAATGATTCTCAATATATATATTTTTTAATTTTAAGCATGTAGGTAACATTTAATTTTAATTAATAATTATCATTAATATTAAAACATTCCATTATATTTATTTTTCGCATAAGTTAAAAACACTTTTGTGACTAAAGAATTAACATATCAAAATGATTTTTTGTACATAAATAGATTTGAAACTATTTTAGCTCTGAGCTTGGTTTCTTGTTTCTATCTAGTTTTCGGGCATAATTAGGATTTCGATTGGTCAGTTAGGTTATGATACTAGATCTTGGAATGGGCACTGTTAGCTCTTCAGTTAGCGAGATGCATCGTACATTCCAAAATGGATCTTTTTTTTTATTATTTAAAAATCGAATCTTTAAATTGAATATTACAATCTTTTATTTAACACATAAAAATATTAATTATTTTTTAGGATTGCTTTCCAATCAATTAAGTAGGTATATACATTTAATAAAATAATAATGGATATTAATAGATATTCTTGCCAAATTTTAATAGAGGCTTTATTCTCAGTATTAACATTTCCACATTCCAATTATTATTTAATGTAAGATTATAAATTTATGTTTTTTTTTTATTTGTATTTATGCTAATTATATCTGTATTTAATGACGTATTATAGCCACTAATGGTTGATTATGTTCATTTTAATAAACTTTATCAAGTGTTAAACGTAATTCTTTTTTTTTTAACAATGTCTCTTAATTTTTTAAAAAAATCCCTTTTAAATGTTTCTTTGCGATCTAATTTTTTTTTACGAAAATCAAAATAGATTACGGTTGTTAATTACGAAATTGCTATTGTTATTTTTTTTGGATTTTTCGTCTTTTTATAATCCGGCTTGTGATTGTTTTTCGTTTGATATTAAAATGAGTCTGTGTCACTTCTATTGAAAGTGGTGGTCAGAGGCGCCTTTACCTATAGTGCGCGGGCGCAGGAGTGTCAGAGGGCGCCGAGCGGCTCTATTACTTTACTACACGATAATTACTTTTGTTTCAATATGAAAATAACCTTAAAAGGATTTTGATCGCTAAAGCCGCCTCCGGTGGTGGTACTACCCAAAAATAACAGATAAAATTAATAATCAATAACAAATGAATTAGTTTATGGGTTTAATAAGAAAAAGGATTTACAACTATTTTAAAACTAAAATTAAGTATTAATAAGCAAATTGGAAGTTATAAAAACAAAAGCTCCCTTCTCACAATGTCGTCGGTAAGCAGTGTCGTAATATAGCAAGCAGCGTATGCGTTGATGACGCGCGAACCGACCTCGCTGTAATCTCCATAATACGCCCTCGGAAACAGCCTGTTATCTCACTCTAACCTATACTAATCTTTAGGTTAATCTTTTGCAATAAAACTAAGTTGTATATGTATGTCTCTTTCTATGACCCATTATCCTCCAAATGGTCTTTTGATTGAAAGTGCAGGATAAAAGTGACGGGCGCGTGATCCCTTTATGAGTTTGGTAGTTCATTGACGTTTAATAATACTAAGCGTGCGTGAGCGTTGTAATTGTAATAACATATGAAACTCAATGAAGGCGTTTGCTAATGTTCATGAACACGTACGACAATCATAACACGCGCATTTGTGGTCCGGCCTTAAGTCACACTGCAAATTCCTTTTAGTTATTTTCGTCGATTGTATTATGATGTATTGTAGACATCCATTATAAATTACAAGTAAAAACATCGCCTTAAATTCTCGGAGGCGTCGTGTTTGTTTGATAATATTGATAAGGATTTTAAGAAAGTTTTTTTTAAAGATTTATCTCTCGTATTTTTTTCGCGTAGAATGTGTAACGTTACGGGTCGACTGCTGTAATAGTTATTTATAAACACAAAATGATGGAAAATGAGATAACATTGTTCAATTCAGTTAGCATTATGTATTTAGTTGTTTGTAGTCAGTCATTTGCAACACAATGATTCTAATGTATTTGTATTCTAACCTATATTGTTTATTTGCTTAAGCGGAAATTCCACGTGTAACATGCGCTATACAAAATAAACTCAAGCAATAACTACTCTCATATCTAATTATTATAAATTAATTTGCTAATAAATTACTATTGTATTATAGAAGAGTTCAAAATAAAGACAAAACCAGTTTTCATATAATTTATTATACAATGCGTGTTAATTAATGTCCTGTATAGAAAGTACGATTTTCAAATTATATCAAAAACTGCATTATTATAGCAAAATGCGAATGAGAACTGGAATTAGAATTAATAACTACTTCAGATTTCGTTCAAACGCAGTGCCAATACGCACTCTTACCCTCCAATGGCTCTACAATCTACATGTAATAATAATATAGACATTTTAATCATGTGAAAATGTGTTTTGTTAATCACAAGTAATATTCATTAATTCAGATTAACTGACGAGTTAGGTGTAATCTTTTTATATTATTATTCATTTTAATTTGGAGCTTTTATCTGTCAAGACATTTCAGCCCCATAGCGCCTTACCTAAATCTACAAAATTTAAAATTAAAGGAGAGGAAGCCGCTGATGAACAATCTTTCATAAATCCCAACACATATCCGAAGTGTAATCTAAAATATATATAATTTTGTTTGTATCCAAAAACAAATTTAATATGCAAATTACTCTGAGAACATGTAATTTTTATTTATGAGAAGAAATTTATCAGCATTACATAAAAATTATCGAGGCAGAAACAAAACTGAGACGTTCAGTAATTAGCAGCTAACTTCCGTTTTAACAGCTATACAAATGACAGCTTTATTATCAATTCAGTTGTTTCGAGTCAGGGGGGCTACTCAGGCGCACTTCGGACGTAAATACGGACGTTTCCTACTCAGGAACACTTACGTAATCATTCACGAAATTACAGATTTGACAGCGACGTCATAACGGATAGGCCACACAATGCTTATTTTACGGATATTTGACAGCAATTTTTACGGGCTTATATGTAAAATTCACGTAAGCTACAGAGGTGACGGCCGTATCACGAAACTTCAGATATGCCTGAGTAGCCCCCCCAGGCTCGCTAGGTCTCTGATGCGTCCACGTGACAATCTTCGTGTAGATAGGGGATTGATGGGAGAGTTTGTGAAGTCTTTATAATCTTCTGTTTTGAAATATTAACACTGAAACTCCAAAAGCACGTGCTGAAAGGGGTGTCTGTAACAATTACATTGTGATATTGTTTATTAAGGACTAAATTATTATTTTAATATTAGGCATTACCTAAATGGATAACTTATCAATGTATATCTAAATATTTTGAGAAACAGTTTGGGTTTTATAACAATAATATAAATAATAATTGCCAACAATCACCTAGATTAAAATTATTCATTACTTTTGGAGTAGATTGAATAGAAATTAAATCAGTAGAAAATTAAAGAGCTATTTTATTGGTCATACAAATATGTAGAATGCGTCTTAAAGGGGTTTCCCCGCGTATATTATATAATGCCACGTGTATCATTAATTTCCTTCCGCGATAAAGCTATTTCTAAGATATACTATAAAGAATTTATAATTAATTAGTTACTATAAAAACTACGCTCTTGGCGACAACTTAATAAACGAGGTAAAACAAAGATATTATATAATATTGTACGAAGATTTATTGAGTATTTTTAAAATTCAATTTTTTGAATTAAAATTATACGTCCGTAATATTATATAGTCGTAACATAATTATCAGGCGTTCTAGTTCTTTCGTTTAGTACTAGATGGCGCTAGTAACACTGTTATTTCAAATTAAATATATGATACGAGCTTATTTATTAAAATTCCTTTACTAAAACGATATTTTATATAGACCATATTTCATAAGAGTTTATAATATGTTGAACATGACGTCAATACAAGTTTACAGATTTTATGATCGAGACAATTTGTCATAAACTTTACTAGCATACAAATTACAATCAGATATAAATCCGTTGTACGCCGTTCTATGAATAAAATATAGGTACTAATAATAATTTCAAGTAGGTATGATCTGAGCAATAAATAAAAGAAAATTATGTCTATAAAAATATAATCTATAAACCTATTTAAACAATTTTTTTCCATCTTGTAACATATTGAATTCGATTATTATACCAGACAATTGTCATTATACATATTAATAATTTATATGCGTAAAACTTCTTCCAATTTATTTATCGATGAAAACTGAATAAAAATCCCTGCAATAGTATCTGATGTAAGTGTGCACTGATTGGCACGTAGACGCGACGAATGAAATTGATTAGAGTATTACATAAATTATAAATAAACAATTGTTGTTTGGTCGATCGATTATTAATCTTCTATATACCTATATAAAAGCGAAAGGTTACTTATAACGAAATCTCGAAAATCACTTGACGCACAAAGTTGAAATTTGGCAGAGAGGTAATTTATAGTTAGTAGATAGCTAAGAACGGATTTTCGACAGGGGTGTGAACGGTATTTTCTGTTGACTGAAATATGAAACATCATTAAACTTCATAATACGAACGAAGTCGCAGCCAACAGCTAGTATATATATCTAACTAATATATATTTAAGGCAATTTTATCATAGTAAAGGATTTTCAAGTATTTATTTTGTGCACCGTATTTGGTATTCCAAGTGTATATTTTTTGATGAATTCAATACTCACACTGCATTTAATATAACAATATATGTTACGATAAAATATATGGCATGTCACTGTGTTATTTATTGTATACATCAAACTGGTGTATTGGAGTGTATGAAGATGCGTTAGTATGGAAACGGCTTTTATGTGCATAAAATTCAGTTTAGTTTGCCGATTTAAATTACTATATGTTAAATGTCCATTTAATTTAATAAATTAACCTCATAAAGTAATTTAAATATGAATGCGAATAATTTTATTATTGAACTTACAAATAATCTTAAACAGGCATGTGGACAGATTTTGAAATTGCCTTCTGTAATGCAGGTACGCGTCTAATATTACCGAAAAACACAATGTTTCAGTAATAAACTAAGTATATTGCTGAAATATTGCGCTTTTTAATATCGGTTTTAAATTATGCGGGGAAAAAGCTCATGGTTGTCATGTGACGTCACGCCATGATAAACACGCAATTTAACGAACGAAGTAAACAAAATAACATTTATTAAATATATTTCGCGTATTAAACATGAATTCCAAAGTTTACTAGTTAGACTTTTTACGGCTTACCATCTTTAATCATTAATCGTCTATGTTTTTATTATTTTAATTCCTAACAGCTATCGTAAATTGCTAATAAAAGCTTTCGCCATATTAACCCAACCCTAATAATAATAACTGTTCATGCATTTTTAACCTTATGCAGTTGCAATAAAACTTGCAATTCAATGCGTATTTTTGTTGCAATTAATGTTCCATTTATAGTTGCCAATATTGCCGCTGATTACTGAAAATTCAACCTTGCTTCGTGCAGAGTAGAGTTGTAATGCTGATTTCAGTTTTCTTATTTTGGTTGCATACTGCTAACTGCGCCGCAGTTGTAGAAGGGTTTTCTATGTTTTATTCATAAATGGGGGATTTTATATGAAAACACAGAAACCAATGTATTATACATCTCGAAAATGTTCTTAGAATCATGCATGCTGTGTTCACAGTGCATAGGGCCTACAATCTGATTACTATAATTCTTAGTACGATGTTAATTCCTAGTCTAATTGTAGAGCCCTGTTTGTGGACCCAATAAATAAATAAATAAATTAACGCCCTGCTATTATTTTATATTATTTATTGATATTTCTACGTAATATTTGAAGATAAAATAATTAACTGCGGGTTTAAAAAGATAGTTTTAGTTTCTTACTAGATATTTAAAAAAATTTTGCTTATTTTCGTGATTATTTTAATGTGATTTTTCGAAAGTTTAGCAGCCATTGTGGTCGCAGCAAATGTATAAAATTCACTAAATGAAAGAGTAATAATGTTTAATTTATTTTTACTTTTTATTTACTTTTCGAAAGAACGCGTCAAATTATATTAATCAGTATATACTTAATTAGTTAACCGCTAATAACTTCAAATATTTTTTGATATTTTCTTAAAATTTCCCAACTGAATCGAAAATTTGTTATTCACACATTAATGTAAAATACAATAAAATGTAATCAAATGATATTTTGACAATATCTGAAAATAGAGCTAATGGTTATAGCACGTGTCAAAGAGTAATATATAAAAAATATATATCTAAGCTTTATTATGATTAATAATACAATAAATAACTCAGAACATTAATTGAATATAACTCGTCTTACTTGCGTCTAATTTATGGACTGTTAATTGTTTTTTTTTGTCTAACATTACAATTTACCACACTAAAATTAAATATAGATACATCAAAGGAAAAACGAATGAGTTGTTTTTTGTATTGTAATTATATAACAATAAATACATTTGCTCTTAAAACACAAAACATGTCTTTTAAAAATTATATAATTTGGTGAAACCGGTCGCGTATTAAATATTTTGTTCAAAATGCACAGGAAATTGCAAAAATATCATACAATTAACATCAACAGTGATTGATAGTCGATCTGTATTATTTCGCTATGTGAAATTAATCAGATTTTTAGCTAGAGAGGCTGTGAGGTTCTTCGCAAACGCCTGGAGCGGTGCTTGCTCCGACAGTGGCTCAACAACGCGTGAACGGTTCGCACGCCCCACGCCATCGGAAGGTCCTACATTATAAAAGCGTGTCATTAAAATCATTGTCAGCCGTCGATTTATGACTTTTTAATCGAATTCAAATTTAAAAATCGAACACTGCGAATAGAGATGTGTAGTGAGTGAGTTATTCGAGATCGAAATACAATCGAATGATTGGAATTCGATTGTTCTTTTGTATACGAAGGGCATTTTTAATAGTGCTTTTGGTGACAGTGAGTGATAGTGTTTACATAATCGTTCTTTATGCCAAAATCATTGGGTTATCGATTGGAAATGTATTATTATTTGGCTTTATGCGAACCTACCGCATGTTTACAATTAGGTACATACACGATAAGTTGACTGGCAAGTTTGTTAGTTAAAGTTTTGCTTAGACACTAACTAGACCACTTCGTACGAATGAAATGAGAATATTAAATATTTATGGTGAAACTTATTGGCACTATATTACTTGCTGCGTTCATATTTCTTTCATTAGCTTTACTGTTATTATTACATTATGATATGTTTGTTATTTATTTCTGTCACGATTTTATTATACTTGGTAATATATTATATACATTTATAACCTTTATGTTAATTGTTTTTTTTAAAATATTTTAATGTTAAATGGAATTTAGTTCATGATATTAGTATAGGTTGGCAAATACAATTTCCTTATACCGAGTATTTGAACAATCCAATAAGAAATTATTAAATACTATGTTAATGCCCTGAAGTTAAAAATATATACATATATACAATATCCACACGTCAAACTAGAACATCGTACATGGGTAACAGGACATTTAAAATATTTGTTTTAATTGGAGATCATACTGGAAAATGAGGTCGATGGTAAAAAGTGTTATAATAAAAATATAACGCATCAAAATTATTGGGTACGTGAAATTATTTATTAAAACTTCGAAGTTCGTAAAAAAAAGGTTAAAAACCAGTGTGTTCTTGTAAATAACAGTGTGAAAGATAATTGGTTATCATTTACTTGGTACCTAATTTTAACTTGAATACCATCCAAGATGAAGCTTGCACACAAAATGCGGTTTAACCAAATTATGAAACATATTTGCACCATACTTAATTTTAGCAATCGAGTAATTTCAAACGGTTATAACAATGTAACAGATAATTTTATATTAACAAAAGTTTTTGTTATAAAAATTAAGCTTCGTAAAAATTAAAACTCTATTTAGCGGCTTACTTGGCGGATTATTTTTAATCCGGTTCGCCCCGACAACGTTTTGGAAACTTCGCTTTAAAAATATTTATCGTGATCACAATCGTGATAGTTTTTAAATTAATTATATTATTATCGCGAAAAACCGAAGACATTATTTATTCAATTACGGAAAAAATATTTTTTAAGAAGTTTTTATTATAATAAATATAGTTTTATATTCATATGATCATGATGTGTGGTTGTAAACTTCGTAAGGAAGGCACTGTGTTCTTCTTCTAATTGGATTATCCAACTTTCTATATAGAAAATTAAATTCGTAGTGATTTTAATTTTACAAGGAATATATATTTGTGAGCACCCCAAAAGAGAAAACGCCGCGATGACATTTAGTGAAAGACGACCACCTTATTCGATTCTGCGACTGAAGCGTTTTTGATTGACGTTAACGCTAAATCGATCTTTTCGCCGTCCATCAAATTAATTATTATCAACGAAAAATCTTGATAATTCGATAATAATGTATCAAGAATATTTACTTTCGAAATACTTGGAATTTTGTATTAAGACAATTTGTTTATTTCTTCACAAATTCTGATAATCGTTTGTTGGGGAATCCCTACTGGGATAACATTTAATAATTTATGACTGAAATAAATTTAATTAGGATAAATTTATACGATATATTAGTTATTTTCTGCACTACCCTAGACATCCAAATCAATTGCGAGATATCAATCAAAGTTGTGATACAAATGAACAAATTATAGGCCGTAAAGTTTTAAATAACATTAGTTAAGATAAATTTGTAATAAATAGTTTTAATTTTATTAGATATATCCTAATAACTTTTGTTTATATATTTTTCTATCCTAATTGTTAAAGCATAGGAAACAATATGTGAAACACATGGGATGTTGAATGATAGAGTGGAACAATCTTATAACAATGCAATAAATTAACTAAAAAATCTTAACATTTGTTTATCATTTAGGCTGAACTTCAGCAGACTTCAATTGTTTAAATTACATTAGGAAATATTAAACATTTAATTAAATAATTAATTAATAGAAAAGTGATGTTTATAGACTACAATCGTATTGCATTTTTTAAAATAAATAATAGTTTGACATGTGACCATATTATAGGTTATATTATAGTGCGGTCTTTGAGCAATGAAATGAAAATAGTTTATTAGCATAGACACTAAAGGCGTGCTTTTGCTCATCGTTAGACTCTACCATGACTTCGGACGAGAAAAAGACCACAAGAAACTCGATCATAGCCTATACATGAAATAATTAACAAAAGAAGAATTGAAGTAACAATTGTAAAGCAGTGTGGGAAATGTGAAGGGAAGGGAAAAATCACAGAAGCGTATTAATTTCTTCATAAATGTTATATTTCATGTAACACACATAAACTCTGACGTATCATACTCAATCAAAGTAAACTTAAATTCATTAAATTACTATTTTTCGCATTGTTACATATCTGAGCTGCTACAATGGGTCTATTTTACTAAGCAAAGCCCCGAGTTATAAGAAATACATGGTTCGTTACTTCAAGTGTTGACAATTTAATGTCTTAAGCCGCGTCTCCTGCGAGTGTTTTTTCGAAACATTAGACAAAAACATCGAAACATTGGGGCGTGGCCATACACATTTTTGTATTCGTACACAATGTTTTTGTTTTCTGTGGTCGACGGAAAGCAAAAACATTATGTACGGCCACGCCCCAATGTTTCAATGTTTTTGTGTAATGTTTCGAAGAAACACGCGCAGGAGACTCAGCTTTACAATGATTATTTTTTGTTTTAATATGATCTTTTGCAACAGTTAGTACATTCGTATTAATCAAAAAACATAATATGGTCAAGTGCAAAAGAAATTAATACCTAGTCTTGGAAAATGTATCGACAGTATTGTTAGGCGATTGAACATTTTTGTACTGATTACATAAGGCGCTGTAACCATAGTAAAATAAATTATAATGATCACAATGTATATTTGAAAACGTGGGCCCCCAAGCTATGATCATACTAATCTACTTAAGAAAAAAAATGTCTTGGAAGATAAAGCAATAATCTCATTCAATTATTCTTTTTTATGTAGTTTTTTTTGTACCTGGTACTCCGCAATAAAGTCTCTAAGATAATATACGAATACACGTGTAAGAAATAAGTAATTTTGATTATTATTTTAATTATTATATCTTGAATAATATTTTCTTTTTATTACACCACTATCGGTTATTATGAGAACTAATGGGTTTTAATTCTAATCTATGTGTTGAGTACGAGATTTTAATTAACGACAATAATTCCCTTTAATAGAACAAATTTAAAAAAAAAGGAAAAATCTAAGCGATATATTGAAAAAAATCATCTTTATCGTTATAGCCGCCGTGTTTTTTTCTGCAAGTTTCCTTGTGTGTTTTAACAACGATATACATTTTTTTTATCAATGGGGCGCAGCTAAAATAACAACCTTTAAATGTCAAATAGACTATTGTACTACCAAGATGAGGCGATGTAACGATGACAGATGTGTACAACGTAAGACACGCCCTTACTATGTTTTGTTGATTTCAATCTTAGAATATTAATGCATGGAAGTTATATAGTCTTTAGATAGATCAGAACGAAAATTCATAAATAGACGAAATAGTTTTAAAGTAACTTCTTTTTATAAAGCAACCGTGGCTTTTATATTATAAATGCTTCCGTGTTTGAATCTCCCAGTTAGTATTATATACTTTGGTATAATATGTTTTCATGACAAATACCATAATAATAATATTATACAGGACATATACATGGGCGTAGCCAGCCATGGGCTCAGGGTGGGGCCGCAGTCTAAAATAATATGCAACTAGCAAATACCTGCGGTCTTATCCCGGTTTTTTTTTGACGTGACAACGTCTTATAATTCGATTGAGCCGGCTGCACGCACGAAAAAACATGACTCATGCGGCGTTACCTCGCCCTGAGGCGTTGAAATGAAATGAAATGAAAATCGTTTATTAGCATAGGCACTAAAGGCGTGCACTTGCTCATCGTTAGACTCTATCGTGACTTCGGGAAGGCGTATGGCGAGAAGAATATCACAAGAAACTCGTCAATCATAGCCTGTACATAAAGTAATAATAATAAAAAAAAACTGAATTTTAATTCAGAAAAAAAAAAAAGTGAATAACAATTTATAAATCATATTACACAGTGGTTACAATAAATGTCAAATTAATAACATATATGTATATAAAATACATGTATATGTCCAATAATATGTATATAAAAATATTTTAAAAAAATTAAATAAAAAAATATATAGCTACCTATACAACATTTAAAAAAAATACAGTAAAAAAATAAAATAATCCTTCTAGTAAGCCAACAGTAAGTCAAGCTCAAACACTAGTTTAACCACGCATTTCCATCGCTCATATAATCAATAATTCTGTAATAAGCCTTTTTAATTAGCGTCTGCTTTACAATCTTTTTCAGAGCAGGAGTGGGCAGACTTGTTAAGTCATTGGGCAATTTGTTATACATTCTGATCCCCACTCCTATAAACGATTTACGGGTTTTTGACAAGCGAAAATAAGGTACTGCCAATTTGTCACTGCTTCTAGTGTTTCGAGATTGTATATCAGAATTTCTATTAAAATAATTCTTATTCCTATGTACATAAATGATATTTTCGTAAATAAATTGTGCTGCAACTGTGAGGATGTTAAACTCCTTGAATCGTTCCCTAAGTGAGGTACGGGAGCTCAGATTGTAAATTGAGCGCACTGCCCGTTTTTGCAAAATTAAGACCGATTCGATATCAGCTGCGCTACCCCATAAAAGGATTCCATAAGACATAATACTATGGAAGTAGCTGAAGTAAACTAATCTTGCAGTATCAACATCAGTGAGACGTCGCACTGTTTTAACTGCGTAGGCCGCTGAACTTAATTTCTTTGACAAAGATGAAATGTGAGGCCCCCACTGAAGCTTAGAGTCCAATGTGATTCCCAGAAATATGGTATCATTTACGACTGCAAGGTCCTGTCCGTTGAGCTTAATTTCGGTACTTCCTCTCTGTACATTTGGAAGGGAAAATCTAATACATTTGGTCTTCTTCGCATTGAGTACCAGGTTGTTAACCGTGAACCAGTTGTGTACCTCTGAAAGCGCAGTATTCACATCGTCAAAAGTATTCTTTTTCCTATTAATTTTAAAAATCAAAGAAGTATCATCAGCGAATAAAACAATATCCAGAAGTCCACGAACTAGGTACGGTAAATCGTTTATATAAACCAAAAACAAGAAAGGACCAAGGATTGAACCCTGTGGGACACCCATTTTAACCCTAGAGCCAGAAGATGTAGAACAATTTACAGCCACTCTTTGCGTCCTGTCGCTTAAATATGAATTGAGAAACCCTAACGCATTATCTTTAATGCCATAGTAGCTTAATTTCCGAATAAGAGTCTCATGATCGACGCAATCAAACGCCTTGGATAGGTCACAGAAGATGCCAACAGCATCATGCGAGTTCCATGTAAGGCTTGAAGTGATCTTGATCAATTTCATTGTGATTTCCAATTACCTCCTTCTCTATATACATACAAATCTATTAAACAAATGAAATTAAAATTTTCTTTTGAAAAATGCTACCATTCCATCAGTATTTTCTTAAGACGTTGTCACGTTCAACTATCGTCAGTAAACCGACTTTACAGACAACCGATTTTTTTATGTCGACTGACGACTGTCGGGTGTGAACTTTCTTACGGATATTAAGTATTGTCGTTAGTACCTAGATAATTAAGTTTTTTAAGTTTGATTAGGTACCTCTACTACTGAACTAGGATACTGATATTGAGATACTGGTATCGGCACAAAAACAATACTTAGGCAGACTTAAAACAAACATTTACTCCTTAATAATGTCATGTTAATTAATATTGCGACTAAATATTTACTTTGACTGGTAATTACACCGCGTTACTAGACTACAGAAGCCGTAATTATTATAGATATAATAAAAACAATTGATTATAATAAATAATTCATTCTGCGAAGTATTGCAATTTTATAGCATTAAATTGACGGATTTACGAGTATCATAAACTTGTTTTAGAGGATCAGAGATCAAAGGATTTTTATTAAAGACAAGACATTTAAATCTTTGATCAAAATCATCATATTGATATTAAGTATTGAACTAAACGGGACTGGATCTGTAATACTTAGTGAAAATCTATAACAGGAGGAATATAAGAGTGCCTGGATACTATCATAGAATCTACATTTTATAAATAGAAGTCCTAGTTTGACTGCTAGTAACAAATAAATTATTATTCTGATTTTAAATTAAGAATACATAATTCTCAAAGAATACAATGTGTCTTGTAATTCGTACAAATTGTATACAAAACTATGTAACATCGCGGTCGTTCCCACAATTTAATTCTTAACAATGAATCATTAATAACATGTCAATAATCTCCATATTTGTATCAAGTTTTTATTACAATTTTTTATACGTGTTTCTTTATGTGTTTGCTGTATTGGAAGACTAATCAAGATTATAATATTTTATAGTATACAAAAGGTTTATATGAAAAAGCGTGTAAGTAAAAAAAAATATTTAATTTTTTCTTAATAGGCATAAATACATGGCGTATTGACATCACTAGAAACTATGAAATGACAAGTTGCATTTCGAAATTAGCTTAAACTATTCGGATATAACGTAGTCTGCGCCACGTCAAGATTTAAAGATTCTAATGTTAACTTTAAGTCTAGATTTATAACTTAGACCTCTTAATGAATGTTTCTCAGATGTTTATAACAAAGAGTTACAAAAAGAAGACTTTATTTGACTTTTTGCGTATTACGCTAAGGTTAAAAGTTAAAACGATTTTATACTAAATTGAAATTTGCCAAAAATATTTTATGACGCTAATTACTAAAATGTAGTCACG
This sequence comes from Tineola bisselliella, assembly GCA_028551675.1. Classification (NCBI taxonomy): domain Eukaryota; kingdom Metazoa; phylum Arthropoda; class Insecta; order Lepidoptera; family Tineidae; genus Tineola; species Tineola bisselliella. The sequence continues at coordinate 8,454 of JAPWLS010001348.1, read as the reverse complement.
ATTCTTAATTTAAATGTATTATATAAAACATTATTGTCTTAGATTGTTCGCGAATGTTATTAATGTCTAATGGAATGAACCTTTCGAATCATGGGATTAACATAAAGAGAGTGAACACGATAGTAAGCCACAGTCTAAAATATTTTAAAATTGTTATTAAAATTTATGGAACACACCTTAATGTCTTTAACCAGTGATTCTCAACCCTCTTTTGGTTGCGGCACACTTTTAACGATTTCAAAATTTGGCGGCACACAGAGAAAAACATAAGTTTAAATTTTTTAAAATCATATTATTTAATAATATTAAAATCTAAATGGCGGCACACTTTTAGAATTCGTGGCACACAAAAGTGCCGCGGCACAGCGGTTGAGTATCACTGTCTTTAACAATAATACGAATAATTTAATAATCGATTTCTGCCATTCAGTCACTTTTCTTTATGACCTGTTAAGTATGACACGTGTGAAACAATGTAAGATAATATATTTTTTTAAGTGACAGAAAGTCGACCAACACCTTGTCCTGTCATGTTCATAATTTTAAACTTGAAGTGTCGAAAAGTGGCCTCAGTTAAAGTTTTACTTTTTAATCCTTTTAATTGCTCGTTAATATTTATTGTTCTTAATTATATAAGAGTTATAATTATTACGCCTTTTCTTGAGAAGTCAGGCTATTATTATATATGGGTACAAAAATAATAATAATAAAATTAAGTAGATATAAAAAGTTACTACAGTCTTCCTTCTCATTGCGAAGTAAGTATTGGCAAAATTATGAACACAAGTGTAGTAAATAACAAAAACCAACGCATAAGCAATCGTCTAAGTGGACAACTGCGACGAGCTCAGATTGAATTATAGAGTTGTTCGTATTAAAAAGGAGATTTATCGTAAAGTAAGCTAACAAAATTAAATATCAATTGAACAGTTTATTACCTTTCCGTGATAGGTCACTTGTTTATTTGTAACTTAACTCCAACCTAACCAACATGTTATAATGCGTACAAGTACATACGTCAATCTCTCTATTTAATTTAAATTTTATCAGATTTTATTGAAATAAAATTAAACTATTAGTTTAGCTTCGCTATCATTGTAGCATCATGTTGTACCTATATGTAGGTGCGCCTGAGCACTTATTGTAGTAACAAATATAGTACCACGACTTTCAAACGCAACTCATAACTCATGAAGTTACTTATTCACACTTCGGGATCAACTTAAAAGTATTCGGGTATAACAATAATCTGTTTGAATATATTCTTCAATAACTATGTACTTATTTAAAATAAATTTTAACGCTTATGCTTTTAACGATTAAGGATATGATATAATATATGTTGGTTTGTTTAATATATTTAAGTAAAGTTAAAATTATGACAGGAGTTCAGAAGTCAGAAAGAAAGACGGGAATATTTTATCATTTTCAAATGAAATACTGAGTATTAGACGTTTAATTTTTTTTGTAGTATTTTTATTATTTTGTGTACCAAATTTTGATGTTAAATAATCCATTTGAATGAATAGCGAAAAGTGGATTGATATGAAATAACTTAAATAAATATTGTTCCATAAATCTATGATAAAATCGTATTACATATTATAAATGTCAACGTTTAAATATAAGGAATCAATCGAGTACCTACCAATTGCTGAGTTTTACTCGTGGTTTTACCATTTTAGTTATTAGGCACATGTTTGGTGAAGAAAATGTACTGAATTGAGATCTATGTCTTTATTGTGAGTTTTATATTTGTTCTATGGTTGAATGTAATAAATCACTTAATTCAGTTTTTATTAAGCAATTTTTTACACAAAGATGTCCATTAATGAAGAACTTAATATAAAAAAATATTGGCACCACCACAGCCATTGCGATCGTGGCGAGACTTAGGTGGTGTTGTCTTTTTATACTTTTAATAAAACCAAAGACAACACTAAAGTATTGATTGTTTAAATTTATTCTTTAAATGTACAAATATTTAAAAAAAAAAGTAAAAACAAATGAATTTCTATATTTTGTCTAGAAAATGTTACAATAAATACGTTATTTGCGAGACAATAATAGAATTTCAAAGGTTACAAAGTTGCAGTTAGATTTAGCAAGTCACCTTACCTGATAATGATGATCCATTACCGTCTTGTGTTAAGGTTAACAATATGCTTACTAATCAAGATAAATAAGCATTGAACGTCAACATTTTTTTTACAGAAAATTCGTCTGTTTAATTAGCTATGACGTAAATTGCCTAATGATAAACTTAAGTGGTTCTACAATAAGTGGTACTGAGGTAGGTCGAGAATATTTTAATTTATTATAATTTTATTATTAGCAATTTAAATAGTTGAATATTATTATATAAAAAAATTGAAATTGTACCATCGTTACAAATGAATTTGTCTGTAAAAATTCTGTCTTCCCTTATCTCAGAAATATATCTCAATCCAACATAGGAGGTCTTCCATAAAAGGCAAAAGAATTATTTTAAATTTAAATAGCATAATTTTATTCAGTTTGGAAAGACGTGTCTTTTATGTAATAAATGTCAGTTGGTTTTAGCTTAACATCGATATAAGGCTGAGTGTGTTAAATTCAGATCTTATCGCTGACGAGACTATGAAGTTTCGTTCACGACTGCATGGAAGCCCAGCCTCTTACAAGTGCTCATTAATGTTTATTAAAAGAACTCTAACAGCTATTTACGACTACACACTTTAATAATTCAAGTCATAGATAAATTTCAGTTTTAATTGCGTTTATTTTTAATGTGTATTTATTTGACAGACGTTTAGAAATATCGAAGCAAGTTATATTTAATTTAAGATCTGAAGAGATTTATAGGCATTTCTTAACATTTAGACGGATAGTACTATCTTACAGGTTGACCCTGCTGTGGACACTACTACATTTCATACATAGCCTAGGGGTGTAGTGTTACAATGCATATTAAAATGAAGTTAAATATTCACGTTAAATTCCCTATTAGCGGGTTTTCGCTACCAAACTTTGCAATATTCCATCGTGGTCTCGTTGATATTGTGTAGGTACTTGTAAAATATTATCATTTAAGAGGAATAATGAAGGTATAGGTTGTTCTAGGTGTTGAATTGATGTATACAATCCATATTGGTCGACAAGGAACTATTATCAGTTGGAAGGGTACTAATTCCGTTTATCGATCGATCGTTTTTCTCCGACAACTAACGATTTAGTTAACGAACAATTGTAGCCTTGTAGCGTGTCCGTAAATTATATATTTAAGACATTAATCATTATTTTGTTTTTCTTTTTGAATACATTTTGAATAGATATTTTTGTGACATAAAACAAAACACAAATATGCATTAATAACCTAATTTAAATTAAAAACCTTTTAAACAAAACAAAAACCAATGTTAAGTACAATATTTATATGCGTGTATAATGAATGATAATATAATTAATTCTCAATCAGGCAAACATAAAGCCGCCGGCTTCTATTCAAATGTTTGTTTAATTAATTGATTACTGCTACTTTTGTTTGAATTTAAATACACCCATATTAATTAAATATAAACGTAATAAACTTATGCGTAATAAACGTAAATGAAGTAATTAGTTATTAACTAGAATTATCCATAAAATGGTTTAGGTAATTTTATATGTTATTTTTAATTACTTTATAGTTTCTGGTAATCACAAATTGTTGGGGACTGATGCCCTGGATTGCTGGCTCAGGAATCAGAAACACACATTTTTGAATAGCCGTATATTTTTTCAGAACTTTTTTCACAATTCTAGACATAGACAAAAACGAAAACCATAGACAATATTGTTGTTGTTTTTTTGTTGTGGCTTTGGCCGCAACAACAAGTTTTTAATAATTCCGATATAATTATTGTATTTAATTCCTTGGCCTGATATGTGTAATTTATTAAAAAATAAAATGTCACTTGATTGTCACTCATTGGCGACTTTTGTTTTTGTGAGTTATCTATTATTACAATTACCGTAAAATAATAACTTTTTTTAAATAAAATATATATTTTTTTAAATTCTTGAATTGTTTTAAAAATATACTAGAGAAAACACTAGATCGTCATCATTACGCTCGTGGCGAGTACTAGAATCAGTCACTGGTACATGTTTTTGTATTTAAACTAAATTAATTGATTTTATTCGAATTACATACTTATTTTATGATGTCTGTTCTATCTGGTCGAAATCCTACTCTATGACCAAATCGAATCTTGTACGCATATTTTGTTTGGTGTCTTTTCTAGTATATTTATCTCGATGCATATTATTTAAAATTTGTTACTATAATAATAAAACTAACTAACTAACAAAATTAACTAAATAAGAAATTCAACGAAAATAGCATTATGTTCGTTAAAAGGAAAATGCTACAATGTACGATGCCCAAAAGGACTCCAAATAGCTCATAAATTGAGTGCATTTTTTGTGTAATCTCCGTGGGATATTACCTTAGATAGAAAAAACCTCGTAAAATTGCAAGAATACTTGATGAAGACATGTTACATGAAATTTATATGGTTTCGTTGAGTTTAGATTGCAGTGCGGTTTTGCATTTGTTTTTTACTTGACAAAAGTATATAATTTATAATATTTCAAAAGCATAAAAATGTCTTATTTCTTTAATTATTTATTTTTTAAACTTGTGTATGTACAGTATATAAGCAACGTTTTCTCATTTTTAACGTAATAATAATTTTATCATAGGGATACAAATAACATTTAATTATAGAATTGACAAATAACAAAAATAGCAATTGACCTCAATTTCTTTATCTTAAACCTATTAGAGTTCGAAATTACAAATGTCCACTAATTAATTTTGCGTGTGGTCAACATTAATCAGTTTAAAAAAATAGTTTTTCTCAAGACTCAGATTTGGACTACATTCCTTTTTAGTAGATTAATCTTAGAATTGACAGTTGTATAAATATTTGACCTAAAAGTAGGGTTACCATGCCTTCCGTCCATGAAGGACATATTTGAAAGTCTAACATTTTTTTATTTATTCGATTTTTTACAAATTTTATGACGTTTGTTTTGATGTTTCGAAAACTTTTACCATTTTTACATCAAATTAAAGACAATAAACGCAATAGTAGTTGTAAAGGTGAACGTACCGTGGTCCCCTTCAAGACCTACGACACCTTTAGCCGCCGAAGAGGGGGGAGTCTGACCCCTCTATGATATAATATAAATTAATAGTGGACTGTATATGTTGGGGGTATGATAGGTGGCCAACAGTAAAAAGGGATAGTAGTACGTACCTCTTTCAGCTGCATCCACCACTCCCCAAAGGTGTGTGTGCAGTTAATGCTTCCGATGCTCCGTAGAATTGTCTGCTGTCGCTAAAGTGCTCACAATACAAAGTTCATGTACATATGTACTATAATATAGCCGATTAAAGTCACATATATAACAATATAGTCCCGAATTCCGCATAATAATAACCGATGCAATAGCGACATCCGACCCCAACCGCCGATTTGTACACACACACAACCGACGTGCGCTCGCGATGCTGTCCGAGCGCACCCGCTGAAGCGTCCGCTCCAGCCGCCGCCGACCGAGGGAATCACACCCTGGAGACGTGCGCTCGCGCCGCCGTCCAAGGCAATACCACCACCCAATTTAAGTTGGCCACAACATCCCCCGCCCCAACCAAGGCTTGCCTTGGTTCCTAACCGATATTGGGAAACCGACACAACTTTGAGACTGGCCTTGTAAGGGTTCCAGTCTCTGTTCGAACCATAGCAACCCGAACTACTTGATCCGAACCTGGCAATAATTTAACAATCCGACCGCGTTTCCACTGCAAAGGTGGCAAATTATCCTCTTTAATTAAGACTAAATCATCTATTTTGGGAGGATCCGTTTTAGAGTTCCACTTAACTCTTTGTTGCAATGTATGGAGATACTCTTGTCTCCACAGATGCCAAAAATGTTGTGAAAGTTTTTGAAGTTGTTCAAACCGAGACAACTTATGTATTTTAATGTCCGAAAAGGGATATTCTGGCAACGCAACTAGTGGTTGACCGATGATGAAATGACCCGGCGTCAATACATCATAATCATTAGCATCAGAATTCAACGGACATAATGGCCGTGAATTCATAACCGCTTCTATCCGAGTAAAAAATGTGTACAATTCCTCAAAAGTAAACCGATGTTCTCCGAGAACGCGCCGCATATGCGTTTTAGCCGATTTTACCGCCGCTTCAAATAGGCCGCCCATATTAGGACTTGCCGGTGGATTAAATAACCACGTAATATTTTTATTTGAAAGTTGACGTCCGAGATCCGAGTGATTATCACGTAAAAATAAATAAACGTCTTTTAATAATTTATCCGTACCCGTAAAATTTGTACCGCAATCCGATCTTATTAAAGAAGGTAACCCGCGCCGCGAAACAAAACGCGTAAACGTAGCAACAAACGCGTTTACTGTTAATTCCGAAACTATTTCTAAATGCACGGCCTTTGTTGATAGACACACAAACACACACAAATAACATTTCAATATCTTAGCATTCCGCAAAGCGCTAGATTTAATAAAAAATGGACCCGCAAAGTCCGTACCAACTCCGAGAAAAGGTCGCGCACCCGTTACGCGATCAGCTGGTAAATCCGACATATATGGTTGCACCACTTTCGGCTTGACCTTGAAGCACGAAATGCATTTGGATACAACACTCCGAGTAATCCGACGCATTGATATTATCCAATAGTTTCTAGATAATATAGCCGACAATGCATTTGAACCGACATGACAATAGACATTGTGATAATGTCTCACTAATAACTCCGTAAATGCGTGTTTAGATGGTAACAAAATTGGGTGTCTAGCATTATAAGGCAACTCCGAATATTCAATACGCCCGCCAACGCGTATTAAATTATCCTTATCAATAAACAAATTAAGTTTCCGTAATGAACTTCTTATAGTTTTATCCGACCGTAATAAATTAAATTCTTCACTAAAAGAATCCAATTGTACTAACCTAATACAACAAAAAAGTGCATTCCGACGTTCACTAACTAATAAGTATTTCGTATTATAAACCAAACCCTTAACCTTTAACTTATTAAAAAACCTATAAATAAACAAAGAACTTACGCAAAGCTACACAAAGCACAAGCTTTGAAGTACCGAGTTGCTTGCGCTGCGTAAAAAAAAAAGGTAACCGTGCTACGTATTTACCGTTCAAACCGCATGTCGTAGTTCGACAAAAAAAAAAAAGTCGTACTCAATATCCGAAGGATCTTTAAACTTAATCTGAGGTGGCTCCTTCGCTCGCCAAAACCTCTCAACCGCATCAATGAGTGTAACACCGCAATATTTATTTACCTCATTATCCGTCAACTCATTATGCAATAAATTAGAAGGACCGAAAACAGCATAATTAAAAATAGTATTTATTGCATAAGGCCCGCCGCTATCAAATTTAATTTTATCGCATTCTAATATTTCACCAAGTACATCACAACCGAAAATGATATCTACTCTCGAGTTACCAAAATAACCGTCATCCGAAATAACTATTTTATTATTATTTATTTGATGTAAGTGTCTTAAAGTATGCGACAAATAATTAGAAGGTGATTTCATTATTACAGTCGAAACCGTCAATAAAACATTATAGCGTTCGATTTTAAATTGTAGTACCGTAAAATATAAATTAGACTCCGAACGCATTCCGCCGATACCTGAGAGTGTCAGGTCACACTTGTGTCGCTTCAATCCGAGCATGGTAACAAGATCGCTACGTACAATAGACAATTGTGAGCCGAGATCTAACAAAGCCCGCGCTTTTATGAAATCACCATGCAATGTTTTAACCTTAACAATAACCGTAGGCAGAATAACATTACCTAAAAACCGAGGTATAGAAGCGACACTTGACTGTAATTGCTATTTATTATTACGTGCGCGTGCACCCAGCTGGGATGACGTCACGCTACCCGACCGCTTATCGCCTGGTGGCGTTGTATGCACCGAGCGCCTACCAGCGATTTTTTGTGTACCCGACTTAAGTGGTAGCCCACTACGCCAATCATAAACCGTATTTGTTCGCCGTTGTTTATTATTGTTAGAAAACCGTTTATTATTGTTAAAAGACTTATTGTTACCCGAAACCGAATGTGGGTATTGATTATAAGATTTATTTTTAAAACAAATTAAAATGTGGTGACCTACATGACCACACCGACCGCAAGATCCTTTTTTCTCACACATATTAGCGTGATGATCTCCTAAGCATCTAAAACATAAATCTTTATTTCTCACCCATGACTTTCTGTCATTGAGTGAAAGTTCCTTAAATTTATAACACCGCGACAATACATGTCCGACCCGACTACAAAATTTGCATGTATTGATATCCGTATTTTTATTAATATCCGCTTTATTAACAATAGAAGTTATGTTACCTTTAT